>PVKV010018823.1:0-43755 GCA_004027835.1 Alouatta palliata
CCTTTGTAGGGACATGGATGAACCTGGAAGCCATCATTCTCAGCAAACTGACACAGGAACAGAAAACCAAACACCGCATATTCTCACTCATAGATGGGTGTTGAACAATGAGAACACATGGACACAGGGAGGGGAGCATCTCACACTGGGGTCTGTTGGGGGGAAAAAGGGGAGGGACAGCAGGGGGTGGGGAGTTGGGTAGGGATAGCATGGGGAGAAATACCATATATAGGTGATGGGGAGGAAGGCAGCAAATCACACTGCCATGTGTGTTCCTATGTAACAATCTTGCATGTTCTTCACATGTACCCCCAAACCTAAAATGCAATAAAAAGTATATAAAAAAAAAATTATTGAATCCTGATATTTTAAAAAAATCACTTTTAAATGTATTTCCAGGCAAATATAACTATTGGCTCTAACAATGAAAGTAGATAAACATAAAATCGGAATTCGGGGTTCTAATATCTGGCTTCTAAATTCTCCAGGTATATACATAACTGAGCACCTGCTTTTATATTAATATAATTTTAATGTCACCTAGAGTATCCTACCTTTCACTAATCATGTACCTTTCTATTGTTAATCAGCTGTTTCTTCTTGTTGTGGACATTTTTACAGTATTCTAGTATTTTAAGTATGTCTCAAAGACAGCTAATTTAAATCTCTTAAATAGTAATGACAATTGAAATATTTCTATTCTTCAACATATGATAGACTATCTCATAACACTGCATCCAGGATAGAAGGCTTTCTGGCCTTTGTGCTCCCTCTCTTGTGTATGATGTCATCATTCTGCAAGGTAAAAATAGACAATATCCAATCCTTGCATATTCCTGTTAGCATAATAAAAATGAATCTAAATAAATCACAGACTTCTGGTTATGCTGCACCAAGGAAAATATTTCATCTCTTTATTTTAGTTTGCTCTACCCACACATCCTAGCAGTAAGTTGTACCCCAAAATACTGTGACGTATTGATGTTTATGATGGGTTGGGTAGACACAAATCTAAGGAAAACTTACTCTCTGTGAAAAACGGGCTACATTCCCAAATTGAGACCAGTAAAACCTAGACAATATAGACATGTGTTCTCTATGCCAAATAAACAAAAAAAGTCCTGTCAGAAGGAAACTGCTAAAGTACAAACAACTAAACAAACAAAATAATAAAATAAGAAATTTAAAGAATACCAGTTACAGGCTAAACACTATGCTATCTTCGGAATTTTGGAGCGTAAGTCTGCATGTGTTTCTGAGAGACTATTTTCTCCTAAATTACTTACATTCCTAATCTTGTTTTTCCGATTTGTTGTAAGTATTGCCAACAATTAGGAAAACAAAGTGAAACAAAAATGCTCTTAAAAGTTTTGTCTTGTAAATCTTATAATACCTTGCTTTTTAGTATGATTAGTTTTTCTATTTAAAGAAAGGAATTTATCATTAGAAGAATAAAACACTTCATATTTACTAAACATGAAAGTAATAAATACCACAGAAAGTAAAGAGCCAAAGAAAAGGATTTTAAAAATATGAAGCATTAGGTCAACAGAATAAAAAACTTGACCCTTCCAAATCCTGCATGAAGTCTAGGAGTCCTTCATGGAATGCAGATAGACTCCTAAGCCAATGGGAAAATTCAGTGATGTTTTTTGTTTTCCCTAAGTGAAATTGCGTTGGCAGCCAATATATGATAGAGATCAAAGCAAAGCCACTTGGCATGGAACAAATGGCCAGATGAAGGCCTATGGTCCTAACTTCATCACTGGTAGGGCTCCACGCAGTCTAGAACAGCCCACCTCATTCATAATGTTCCTCTGCTCAAGAATACCATCCACACTTTCTACATTTTCTTAAATCAGACCTTCACACCTTATTCATTTTAAAATAGAATGTACATTTTAAAACAATAAAGAGGAAAATAAGTCAAAAATAATTTGCTAAGTGCTATCATGGAAAATTAAGATGGAAGATCAGAAATTTTGGTCAATACATTATTAGGGAGCTAATAAACACTAGGTATTAATGTCAACTGTAGAATGTTCGCCACTAGAGCTTTCAAACATATAGATTTTAGCAAGTTACTATTTTCTGAGCTGGCTTAGAATTAATAACAAATAGTTATTTTCAACCATTGCTTTGAAAATAATAAATCATGAATTTAAGAACAAAATACGATAATATAATTGAGTAGTGTTAAAAAGTATTCATGTTCTGGAGAAACTGTTAGCTGCTTAATTATTTATTTAGTAGTGGTTTATATAACTAGAAAAATAATTTTTTTAATATATGAAATTTATTTTATGAGCCCTAAAATACGTATTATTTTTATTTTGTTCTTCTTTAAGTAGATTTTTAATCACTTAAGTTTTATACTAGTGCCTTACATTACTGATTACTATTCCAATTAGTATATTAATTATACTCATATATCACAAATATTTTCTCAAAATATGATATGAATAAAAATTTAATACTGACAAAACTCAAACGATAAATAGTAGAGTTAGCAAGACTTTTTAAAGTGTCTACTAAATGATATGGGAAATTTACTATTAATTTATTTAGAAATGATACACTACCGATAATACAAATAAGGCTTATAAATGACTTATTACCTTTAATGTGGTCGATATAAGTTATGACCTTATTACTGTTCAAGTATCTTAAATTGGCACATAATCTTTAAGTTAATTCATTTAAATAAAGGACTCAGTAGTAAATCTTAGAAACAGACACTGATCAATATTTATTTTAGAATTTCAAGAATTCATCTGATTCTTGCATATTTACCGTTGAATAGTGTGTAGCATGAGAAAAGTGATGTATATAAAGGCCCAAAATTCCCCAACACAATTATTTTAAGTTCCACAATTATATAAATTTCACCAATTAACAAATAAATGTGAAAGTATAAAAATATTAGTGTGTTAGTCTTCATAACATTTTTCTATACTTGTAAAAGAGAGCTCGTGAAATTTAAGTTTTTTTTAAATTGTACTTTAGGTTCTGGAGTACATGTGCAGATCATGCAGGATTGTTGCATAGGTACATACATGGCAAGGTGGTTTGCTGCCTCCATCCCCCCCATCATAATATCTGGCATTTCTCCCCATGTTATCCCTCCACCCCTCCCTACTTCCCACTGTGCCTCCCCTAGCACCCCCATCAGACCCCAGTAGGTGATGCTCCCCTCCCTGTGTCCATATGTTCTCATTGTTCAACACCCGCCTATGAGTAAGAACATGCGGTGTTTGGTTTTCTGTTCCTGTGTCAGTTTGCTGACAATGATGGTTTCCAGATTCATCCATGTCCCTACAAAGGACACAAACTCATCATTTTTTATGGCTGCATACTATTCCATGGTGTATATGTGCCACATTTTCTTTGTCCAGTCTATCATTGATAGGCATTTGGGTTGCTTCCAGGTGTTTGCTATTGTAAACAGTGCCTCAATGACCATACATGTGCTTGTGTCTACTAACATAAGTATAGCCCTTATTCAGAGGCATTTATTTTTTACACACAAATTTATATTGTAAAATTCTAAGTAATTTTATCACACATATAGGTTTATGTAAGCACCATCACAGCAGAAAACAAAAACTGTATCATCACCTTAAAGAAATTTCCTTGTATTAAAAATTCCTCCAAACCCTAACCCATGAAAACACTAATCCTCTCTTCACACAATTGTGCAAATTCAAGAAAGTTATGTAAATAAAATCATAAAGGCATTTACAGATTGCCTTTTAAAATTCAACCTAATGACCTTAAAATACATCAGAGTTGTATAAGTCAATAGTTCCCTCCTTTTTATTGCCAAGTAGTATCCAAATTGCACGTGTCTACCACAGTTTGTACATTCACCCATTAAGGAGCATTTGGGTCATATCTAGTTTGGAAGTTGTATGAGCCCCAAACTGCTTATGAACAATTATGTACAAGTTTGTCTGGAAATGCAATTTTTAATTACTCTAGGATAAATATTCAACAATGTTATTGATGGGTTGTATGGCAATTGTTTGTTTTCATTTTATAAGAAACTACAAAAGTTATTTCCAGAATGGCTGTTTCATTTTACTTTCTTACCAGCAACATATGAGAGATTCAATTTCTCTATATTCTCACCAGCACATGTTACAACAGTTCAATTTCTCTATATTCTCACCAGCACATGGTATAACAGTATTTTTTAATTTCAGCTATTCTAATGAGTAAGTAGTGGTATCTGATATTATTAAGCTTTAGTTTGTCTTTGCCTAATGACTATTGGTGTTAAACATCTTTTAATGTGCTTATTTTCTAAATGCCTATCTTTTTTAGTGTAGGTATCTGTTCAACTTGTTTGCACATTTTCTAGTGCAATTGTTGTTTTCTTATTGATGACTGTAGAGTGCTCTTTATATATTTTAGATACAAGTCTTTTGTTAATTATGTGATTTGCAAATATTTTCTCCCATTCTGTGGTTTTCCATCTAATTTAACATGCATGGTCTTCTGCAAAGCAAAAGTTTCTAATTTTGATAAAGTCTAGTTTGTTATGATAAAATCTAATTTGTTTGATTTTTCTTTCATAGACCACATTCTATTGTAATCTCCCAGTCTGGATCATCTTGTATCCCAAATGTTGGTGATGTTAGAAGAATCACAGGCTAATTTACTGGAAGTTTCTTTACTTACCTTTAAGAGAGAACTTATCTCACTTTATTATATGAATAGTTGATATTTTATTGTCTTGCGTCTTGCATCATATGTGAAATTAAAATAATTTCTTTAAAGCAACCTGTTACAAGAGTCATTAATTCCTAGACTTTCCAACAATCATTTGCTGAATAAACATTTTTTAAGGACAAGGTAGAGAATATATACACATATATAACAAATATTATATATGTTAGTCCCATGCTATCAGTGTTTACTGGAAGTTATCAGAGAAGCTAAATCCGCTTTGTATTTAATTGCAAAATATATTGCTAAGTTAATTACATGTAAATTAATATCTCTATCTTACAATTAAGCCTGACAATTTGCCAAAAAAATCCTAAAATTATACTTTATCAGTGGATGATGAGAACCTCAAACTGCTATTACAACTTTTATTATATATTCATATTTTTTGATTGATAACTGTTCATCATTTTTTATGGATACTAATTCATACTAAGTGGATGAGGTCAGAAACTCTGACTTTTTCTTTATGCTCTGACAAAGCTATAGTTTAATCTCTTCTTTTGATAGCCCATAAATTTACTGACTTAAAATGGAGAAACTTTACACTGTTGGATATTATTTTGATGTTTATATCTTATTTTATAGACACATGAAGCTTAAAGAATAGACAAGGTATAGAAAAAAATAAAAATTTATTCCAAGTTCATATTCTGCTGACAACACAAAAGGTAGTGACCAAAAACAATGATCAGTTATATGTAACTTTTAATTTTTAAAGAATTTATATATAAGAACAAGACAATTTGCCTTTTTCATGAGAAATGGAACAGGTATTTTTTCTTTTACACATTAAATTATAGTGTGATTTTTGATAAGATATTTAACATCTGTTGCTCAAGTTTCTGTGTAAAATATGTGATCATTGGTGCCAATGACCACTGCATCTTCCAGTGAATATTGATGATTAATTAACTATGTAAGAACATATGTACACTTACAAAGACAATAAGTAATATTTAGGTGATCATATTGTATTTGTTATGGTAGGCTATTAAGACTACTGTTGGTATTAACATCAGGTAATTTATGAAGTTTTTATTCCATCAAAATAATGGAAATATTCAGGTCAGTGAGTAAAAACATTTTCTGACTTTTTTCCCATTTTTCCCATGTACTTAAGATAAATAAGCTTAAATGATGAAGCAACAGAAATGCAATTGGTTTTGTTGTATTTAAATATTGGCTGAGTGCATCTGATAATTCATGAAATTCTTCTGTCAGTACCAATATGCTAAGTAATTTGATATTCCAGTAGCAATAATAATTTTGCCATAATGATTTGACCTTTCACAAGCTGTGAATAAGCCTTCAATGCATAAGTACCAAGGAAATAAGTGGCACTCTGGATTGGTTATTATTTTTCCACTCACACATTTTTAAAAGAAAAAGATTACATATTTTAAATTCAATTTGACACAAGTCAGCAATCAGAATTATTTCCTTTTTAAAATCTGTAATCCCCTATCTATTTTATATCAAAATTCTTTAGATGCTTAGATATCTTTCTGGATGCTTTCTTCTTTTTAACATTTATAGATGATATTGCCATATGACGTTTCTGACTACCATGAAATTTAGTTAGCTATTGCTGCATTACAGATTATCCTCAAACTTAAACTCTGATAACAACGTTCTTTGGTCAACAATTCAAGCATGACCATTGTGTACCTCTGGCTCATGGTCCATCATGAGGATGTATTGCAAGCATTGCCTGGGGCTGCAGTGTGATTTGACTGTTCAACTTTGGGCAGGATCTAGGTGCTAACTTGGTAGTCTTGGTCCTTTATCACTTGAGCTTTCTCCCCAGTGCTACCTAACGCAGCTTGATTCGCAGAGAGAAAGAAATCTAAGGGGTAGTGAGAGGGAGCATTCCCAGAAAAAAACCAGTCTTTTAATTACCTAATCTCTAACGTAACATCACATTGTATCTTCCCTGTGCTATTTATGACACACAAGTTAATAAACCCAGTAAACAATTATGAAGGGGGTACATAAGGCATAAATACCAGGATGTGAAGAACAGGAGTAGCAATCATTGAATTCCATCTTAGATGCCGCCTACCACACAGTTTATTTAGAATTACAATTGCCATCTGATAGAGTAAATGCCACCAGTGTGTCCTTCTTTGAGTGTATCTTTTTTTGAGACAGAGTCTCACTTCGTCACCAGGCGCCAGGCTGGAGCGCAGTGGCGCAATCTCCGCTCACCGCAATCTCCGCCTCCCGGGTTCAGGCAATTCTCCTGCCTCAGCCTCCCGAGTCGCTGGGACTACAGGCTGGCACCACCACGCCCGGCTAATTTTTTTTTTTTTTTGTATTTTTAGTAGAGACGGGGTTTCACCATGTTCGTCAGGATGGTCTGGATCTCTTGACCTCGTGATCCGCCTGCCTCGGTCTCCCAGAGTGCTGGGATTACAGGCATGAGCCACCGCACCCGGCCTTTTGAGTGTATCTTGACTATCTTTGCTTGTTTTGCTATTTTACATAATGTTAATAAGTTTGCCAAGTTTAAAAGATGCTATTGCCATTTTGATTTAAATGGCATTAATTCTATAAACTTATTTGATGAGATTGATGTTTATAATGTTGATCATTCTTATCCACAAAAGTAGATTGAATGTTATTGATTCATATTTTTAGTATTTTTTATAAAGTTTAAGTTTGTTCTCCTTTAAAGTTTTCATATAATATGACTTAGAAATAAATGAATGTGTGTTTTTGATAACACATTCATTCATTAATTGTTCAGTTATGCATGTAAATGTATAGTCTTTTATTTAGCATCTAGTAGTTGCCATCCTCTCTTATAAGCACTGGGCATAATGAGTTGAATAAAACAAATATTTCTACCTTTTTATAATTTATATTCTTTTGGTGTAGAGAGAGTATGTGAGAGAGTGTAAACAAATTCAATGACTTGTGCAGTATATTAAAAGGTGAAAAGCACTATCAAAATAGCCAGTGAGCAGGGAAAGAGAATAATTTTAAATATGATGGTTATGCCTCTTTCACTGAGGATACACTTGACAAAAGACTTGAAGTTCATGAGTAAGCCAGGCAAATACTAGATGAGAGAGCATGTAAGATAGATAACCCAAGAAGTAGCACTTCCTGGAGGCTTGTACAGAAGTGGTTTGATTCAAAAGATCAGGGAGGCCCATGTGATTGGGATCAGAGACCCAGTGGAAGATCACATCAGATTTGAGTTGGAAGCCATTTCCTAATTATTGCTGTCATCCATTTTAATAGACATTAATTCTTCTCTGAGTGACATAAGAAATCTATGAATGATTTTTGAGCAAAAGGAAAACATAATATGACTTAGAAATAAATTAGAAACTGTGAATACTATTTCAGATAATAAAATGAAATGACAATTTAATCCAAGGTAGAGCATGGATGTGGTGATAAGTGATAAAATTCTGGATATACCCTAAAAGTATAACAAAACATACAGACAGACCAGATACAGATTACAAAAGAAAGGGAGATGTCAAAGATAACGCAAAGGAAACTTGACAGGAGCAAGTAACAGGATGGATTAGCTGTCAATTGAGATGAAAGAGTGGAACAGATTAGATGCAGTGGAGAAAGATCAGAAATTCACTTTAAAACATCCAAGGGAATTTGTAGCTGGATACAAATATCTAAAGTATTGGCTTCTACACTAATCTTTTGGGTCTTCAATACAGTATAACTCCAATTTTTCTCTTTTTTCGTTGCATAATTTCCCAGTCTCATATTTTCTTTTTACTGTTTGTTATTTCACTTTTGTAATTCTAGTGATTTTTTTCATCTGGAGCCATAAATTAATTTAAAAATCAACAAATTAAATGAAAATACATACATCAGAAAGTGAATTTTGTTTGCTGATAACTCAGACAGAATGATGTAATAATTTCACAATAGATGTTGGTTATGGAAAGAACACTCTGATGAGGAAACGAAGAGTCAGTCATGAAAAGTCAAGTTGTCAGCTCTACAAAGATCAGCAAAAGCATATTTCAAGAGAGGAATCTATTATGAAGACTCTATGCCAGCAACTATCTAGCGCATTTAAAAAATCCAGTGCCATTGAAAAAAACTGAAGAACTAGTGAGAAAATAGGAAAGTAGGTACTTTAGAAAGATATAGGTAGAGCCATAACATGTAGGTTTTGTAATACAATTAAAATATTCGTGTTTTAATCTTATCGCTTTGGGAAACCATTGAAACCAATAAAATTTTATACACTATTTTGCTTTAAAAGTTAACAATATCTGGTCACGTAAAAAATGAACTGTAAATGCCAAGATTAAACGCAGAGAAGCCACTACTGTGCATTATAGTTATCTAGCAGGCAAACAATGTGAATAATTATTTGAATGATTGCAGTTTAGATGGAATATATGTGTAAATGTTATATATATTTCAAAGATAGATATTGAAAAACATAGTGAATGATGAGCTATAAGTTTAAAGAAAGGGGAGAATCAGAAATATGTACTTGATTTTTTTCCTGGAATTAGAAAAATCTGAGAGGCACAGATTATGTGGAGAGTAGGAATTAATCATTGACTTTTATGCCCATGTTAACGTTAAGATGTTTTGCATTTTCAAGTTGAAATATCAAAGAAATTTGTACATGCAATTTTGTAGGTATGTGGAGAGACCGTAGAGCTGAAAATCATATATCTGGGAGTCAACACCATATATAGAATAAAGCAAATAAATAATGTAATTATTGAAAGGGAAGGTGAAGTTAGATAAGACAGAAAATATGATTTTTAAAATTATACAAGTTTATGTATTAAATCGATCATAAGTGAAAATACCTTAACATATCCTAGAAGTTTCATCAAAGGAACAACATCTTTACTCTTTTATAAACTTTAAGGACTTTGCAATACATTTGATTATCATAATACAGTTAACACACACAGAGGTCCTACTACATTCTCAACTTTCATTTCCTCAGAGACTTTCAAAGTACATTTTCTCTTACAAGCTGTCTCTAATATTGAGTGACCTTTTTGTATAACAAACCAGTCTGAAATACTAACGTTATAATGTCGAAGATTGTACACCATCTGTCTTTATACTTACTTTGTATTAATCATTCATCCAAAAGGATTTCATATATTCTTGGAAAGGCCATAGACCTTTTTATCCATTACTGTTGTTCTCAGCATCATTTTAATGTAATAAATCGTTAGCGTATTTGTGTGTGTGTGAGTATTCACACTATCGAAGCCTCAAAAAATGGCCTATAAACTTGAATCAATGTTGAAGATGTATAACTTTGAATGCACTTTATCGCTAAAAAAAACCTTCAGAGATTCGAATAAAGTCAAAAATGTGAAGGAAGTTAAAGATTTCAGCTATTACAGAACACATAGAAAATAAATTATTTGGTCACCCACTTGAAAATTAAAAAAAAATGTGATTCTCAAAGATAAGATGTTTCAGCTATTTTTTCTTCAGTTTATTTAGAACAATTATATTAAAAGAACTATTTCATTTTCCTACAGGGAATAAAAAGTTAATGTTATGGTAAGTTAAAGAGATTACTTCTCCTTCTTTCCATTACTGAATATATTTGTTCTGTTTTAGACAAGAAGCCCTTTATTATGCTTTTAAGTCTTCTCTAAAGGAAACTTTTCACACAAAAATGTTTTATGTTCATGAGAATAGTGTTAATGAAATATTTAAATCTTTTAAATATGTAATACTTCTAATAATACATATACACAATGATTTGAAGACAGAAATTGATACTGTTTTAAAATATATTGCAAAATACACAGTCCAAAAAATTCAGCTTGACTTCATGTATTAGTTCATTTTCATGCTGCTGATAAAGACATATTTGAGACTTGGAAGAAAAAGAGTTTTAATGGAGTTATAGTTCCACATGGTTGGGGAGGCCTCACAATCATGGCAGGAAGTGAAAGTCATGTTTCACATGATAGCAGACAAGAGAGGAAAGCTTGTGCAGGGAAACTCCCATTCTGAAAACCATCAGATCTTGTGAGACGTATTCACTATCTTGAGAACAGCATGGAAAAAGACCTGCCCCATGATTCAATTACCTCCTACCAGGTTTTTCCCATGACATGTGGGAATTGTGGGAGTTACAATTCAAGATGAGATTTGGGTGGGGACACAGCCAAACCATATCATTCCTTCTGGCCTGGTAATCGAGTGTTCAGGTTCTTTACCCTTCTGCCCAGGAATGGGGGAAGAGGCCCTGGAGGTGTGGTGGGCTCATTCAGGTAAATATTGGACCCAAAGAGTTTTGCAGAAAAGCAATTTATTAGGCAGAGAGAGAGAAAGAGAAATAGATAGAGAGTAAGCGAGCTCCCACGCTGCCATGGGAGGGGATCTCAGAAGGGAAATCCGAACACGTGAGGGGCAGGGGATCTTTTAATCTGGGAGTTACTCTTGCACCATTCAAGTTCTTGTCCCATGAGAGGAGTTCCTTCAAACTTCTGCTGGAGTGATTGATTTTTGACTTTGACATCGGATTGGCTGCCCGGCCCACAGTCTTCCCACAGATTTTCACGGGTTTTCTAAACAAAGGAAGCTCACCTGGGCAGCCTGCCTTCCCAATCGCAAAAGTTAGACAAAGAACTCTAGGCTCCCAGATGGAGATTCGAAAGAAGGCAGGTCAGACATGTAACTGGGAAGTTCTTGCCTTTGAAACCATGCCCCTTGTGGACCCAGGAAGAGAAGTTAATACATTCCCTCAGCCCCTTCCAAATCTCATGTCTTGAAATTTCAAAATCAGTCATGCTTTCCAGTCACCTAAAGTCTGAATTCATTTCAGTATTAACCCAAAGTTCCACAGTCCAAAGTCTCATCTAAGACAAAGCAAGTCCCTTCTGCCTATGAACCAGTATAATCAAAGGCAAGTTAGTTACTCCTAGATACAATAGGGGTACAGGCAGTAGGTAAATACAGCTCTTATAAATGGGAGAAATTGATCAAAACAAAGGGGCTACAGGCCCCATGAAAGTCCAAAATCCAGCAGGATGGTCAAATCTTAGAGCTCAAAAACGATGTCTGTTGACTCACATCCAGGTCATGCAGATGCAAGAGGTGGGTTCCCATGGTCTTGGGCAGCTCTGCCTCTGTGGCTTTGCAGGGTACAGCTTCCCTCCCGGTTGCTTTCACAGGCTGGCATTGAGTATTTGTGGCTTTTCTAGGCAAATGGTGCAAGCTGTCTAGGGATATACCATTCTGAGGGATGGAGGAGGTGGCCCTCTTCTCATAGCTCCACTAGGAGGTGCCCCAGTAGAGACTCTGTTTGGGGGCTCCACCCCCACATTTCTCTTTCACACTGCCCTAGCAGAGGTTCTCCATGAGAGTTCTGTGCCTGCAGCAAACTTTGGCCTGGACATCCAGGCATTTCTATACATTCTCTAAAATCTAGGCAGAAGTTCCCAAACCCCAGTTCTCGACTTCTGTGCACTGGCAGGGTCAACATCATGTGGAAGCTGCCAAGGCTTGGGGCTTGCTTCTTCTGAAGCCACAGCCTGAGCTCTACATTGTCCCCTTTCAGCTATGGCTGAAGAAGCTGGGATACAAGGCAACAAATCCCTAGGCTGCAAACAGCACAGGGACTCCCGGCCTGGCCCAGGAAACCACGTTTTCTTCCTAGGCTCCAGATCTGTGATGAGAGGGGCTGCCATGAAGATCTGTGACATGCCCTGGTGACATTTTCTCCATTGTCTTAGAGATTAGCATTCGGCTCCTTGTTACTTATGTAAATATCTGCAGCTGGCTTGAATTTCTCCTCAAAAAATGGGATTTTCTTTTCTATCACATTGCCAGGCTACAAATTTTCCAAACTCTTATGCTCTAGTTTCTCTTTTAAAACTGAATGACTTTAATGGCGCTCAAGTCACCTCTTGAATGCTTCACTGTTTAAAAATTTATTCCACTAGATACCCTAAAGCACCTCTCTCAAGTTCAAAGTCTCACAAATCTCTAGGGCAGGAACAACATGCCACCAGTCTCTTTACTAAAACATAACAAGAGTCACCTTTGCTCCAGTTCCAAACAAGTTCCTCATCTCCATCTGAGACCACCTCAGGCTGGACTCCATTGTCCACATCACTCTTAGCATTCTGGACACAGTCATTGAACAAGTCTCCAGGGAGCTCCAAATTCTCCCACATTTTTCTGTCTTCTTCTGAGCCCTCAAAACTGTTCCAACCACTGCTTGTTACCAAGTTCCAAAGTTGCTTCCACGTTTTATGGTATCTTTTCAGAAGTACCCACTTTAGTGGTACTAATTTACTGTATTAGTCCATTTTCACACTGCAGATACAGACATACCTGAGACTGAGAAGAAAAAGAATTTTAATGGACTTACAGATGCACATGGCTGGGGAGGTCTCACAATCATGAAAGAAGGTGAAATGCACATCCCACATGGCAGCAGACAAGAGAAGAGAGCTTGTGCACAGAACCTCCCCGGTTTTAATACCAGCAGATCTCATGAGACTTATTCACTATCACAAGGACAGCAGGGAAAACACCAGCTTCTACAATTCGATTATCTACCACCAGGTTCCTCCTGCAACACATGGGAATTGTGGGAGTTACAATTCAAGATGAGATTTGGGTGGGGACAGAACCAAACCATGTCACTTTTTAAAAATACAGCATTTTATAATTTGGTTTTGGAAAACTAAGTTTAAGGAAGAAAAAGTAACCCTTTGTAAATCTCTCACTATCTTATCAATATATTGTTCCTAGAAAGTTATAAATAAAATTAAGGTGAACCAAATTAGTAATTCCTATAAGATAACTGTATTTTCTTAACAGTGAGTGCACAGAGAAAGATGTTTAATCCTCTATTGTGCTACTAAATATAGTATAGTTTCTTTCCAACCTTGATATTATTGAGATACTATTCTCCTGAAAAATATTTTGAATTAATGCTACTTTAAATAAGTTCTGAATAGTTGCTTAAATTTTAGAGAAATCATATTTTTAAAGTTTAAAAGGTTAAATTTTTTGACAAGATCTAGCCAGATATATATGAATGTATAATTATTAATTTCTGGAATGCTATCACAGCCTTAGTTTTCAAAATTTAGCAAATACGTTCTTATGAAATAATTTCATTTTCAGAGGGTTGATGTTACTCTTAAATTAAATTTAATAATAGCCACTGCATATATTAAAAAGCAACAAAAAAAATCTCAGTCTTACGACATTCAAAGAAAATTCCCATTAACTAAATCAACCTTTACGTCTACAGTAGTTCCCTTTTATCCATGGTTTTCCTTTCTGAAGTTTCATTTACGAGAAGTCAATCAAGTTCTGAAAATACTAAATGGAAAATTCCATAAATGAATAACTTCCAAATTTTAAATTGTGTCTTTCTGAGTAGCAAGATAAAATCTCATGCCATCTGGTTCTGTCCCTGCTTAGTGTCTGCACACTTTAAATGCTCCCTCCCTACCTGTTAGTTGCTTAGTAGACAACTCTACTATTTCGTGATATTATATGCTGAGTTTGCTAAGATTTATAGTTAGAGCAAATGTTTTATTCATGAAATAGTAAATAATTAAAAAATATGTGTTTGGTATATATAGGGTACTAGCCATGGTTTCAGCAATCCACCGGGGGTCTTTGAATGTATTTCCCTTAATAAGAAAAGGCTACTGTATTTTTATAGCAGAATTAGTAGCTAATATTTTAACCCATAGTCAAAATTAATGTCATAATAATATTTTTAAATACTGTGTTTTATCATTTTATGTTTTCTGACTCTGCAATGAGTCCTATAAATAGTTACTGTTTTTTAACCAAGAAAGTCAAGCATAGTTTGCCTAAGCTAATTAAATATAGTAAATTTAGAAATGAGTTTGAGAGAAAATGTAAATTTAAGGGGTTCAATTTAAACTTGCAACATTTAAAAATATTAATATCTAGATGGTTTTTAATGGCCAAATTTAGACTTGAATTCCAATACAACTATTGAAGAAATTGTTAGATGATTTTGGTATATATTTGTATATTTCAGAAATTGCTCATTCAGCTGACAATAAAAACCCATTTAATCATAGTGATTTTACATTTTGCTGATCTTGGAACTCATCTTCTGGCATGTAGTTTATATAGAATATTTTGAGAAATCAGATATCAAAAAAGTGAACTTCCCATTGGAAAATAAAATAGTATCTTAATTGATGATATTACCAAGTTTGTATTTTTCTCTGAGTAGCTTTTCTTTCTTCATAATTTATTAAAAATTAAGAGTATAAGGATATAAACTTAAGATTAAACATTGGTTGATGCACATATTAATATACTTTTCTTAAATTCCTACTTAAAATATATTAGAGAATAAAACATATATATATATATATATATATATACATAAAAAATAGGTGGAAGACATGATAAAAATTCAGACAGAAAAAGACTTAACTTTTAAAAAAGGAAAATACAGCTGTGCTAAATGAGTAGGCAGAATTCAACTGCAAAATGGTCTGATATGGGAGGAATATGAATATATTTTCAGATGAGCAAGGTGTTAAGAAATGTGTGATAATCTTCCTTTCTAAGAAGATGTATTCCACCATAAACAATAAAGTTAAACAAACAAAAGAAAACTGCAAGTCCCAAGAATGTGACTTGTTTTAGTCTATTTACTTGCTGTGAAGAAACACCTGAGAATGAATAATTTATTTTTTAAAAAAGTGGTCTATTTGCTTCACAGTTATGCAGCCAGTATAACAAGCATGGTGCCAGCATCTGCTTCTGATGAGGGCTTCAAGCTGCTTTCATTCATAGGAGATGGGGAAGGGGAGTCAGCATTTGCAGAGATCACATGTTGAGAGAAGATGCAAGATGGGTGGGGGAGATGCCGGGCTCTTTTTAGTGATCAGCTTTCACAGGAACTAACAGAGCAATAACTCACTGATTACCATGAGGATGGCACCAAGCCATTAATGACGGGCCTGCTCCCATGACCCAGACACCTTCATTAGGCCCCATCTACAAAATTATGGATCAAATTTCAACATGAGGTTTGGTGGATGATATGTTTTGTCTGTGTGCTCACCCAAATCTCACCCTGAATTATAATCCCCATAATCCCCACATGTCAAGGGCAGGACCAGGTGAAGGTAATTGAAACATGGGGGCAGTTTCTCCAAGCTGTTCTTGTGATAATGAGTGAGTCTCATGAGATCTACTTATAAGTGTCTGGCATTTCACTTGCTTGCACTCATTCTCTCTCCCACCGCCCTGTGAAGCGGTGCCCTCTGTCATGAATGTAAGTTTCCTAAGGCCTCCCCAGCCATGTGGAGCTGTGAGTCAATTAAACCTCTTTTCTTTATAAATTACCCAGTCTTGGATATTTCTTCATAGCGTACTCAACTTAAAAATAAGAGGGTCAATAGTTAATTCCTAATACTTAAAAAAAAAAGAAGAGTAGCAACATGTTATTTTAAAATGTTCACATACCAGTAAGTGTGTTCTTTAAAATACTTTACTAAATACTGTAAGAAAAATCTAAAAGGATTTTAAAATGTTTTTTCTTTTGGGAGGTAAGAATCAAAGGGGTATGAGAGTGTAGGAAAACAAAACTATTTCTTATTGGTTTGTTCATTACACCATTTCATAAATTTGAGATTTACATGTCAAGAGCTATTGCCAAGTTGTATTGCACAAATCAACCACAGCAACAATCTCTGTTGACTCAATCAAGCTGTGGTTTAAGCAGCAAGCACAACCCAATATCCATTTGTCTCATGTTCATACCAAGTGTCCCACAGCTCCCACTCAGCTTAGTCCTGTTAACTTTAAGACAGACAAATATATGGGATATGCGTATCACTTTCACCCTGGCACACACTGGAGACACAAAGCAAAGTTTTGACCAATAAGAGGTAGAAACCAGCAAATAAATTATTCCCCTTCCACTCCAGCCTGGATTGTTGATAGGCAAAGAAACACATAATTCTCTTCTCACACACACACAAAAAAAGGCCTGGCTTGATACAAAGCAGTGTCATACACTCTGGTAACACATGGTATTATTTTCTGTCTAACATTCTCTGCCTCACTCACATATTTCCCCTCTCTGATTTCTTTGGATTGCACTTTCTAGTAAAGTAGTTGATGAGCATTTGCTTCAAGTTCAATTTGAAAAGCCTAAGGTAAAACAGCTGATGCCAGAAATAAACTGGTGATAAAACATGTCATGTATTCACATTACAGGTACTAAGAATTTCACCTTTGATTAATGGGAGCAAAGTACAAGTAGATGGAGAAGTGCTGGATATATGTGGGCTATGGCACTTGAATTGTATGAGGGCAATGATAATGATAAAGACTGAAGAGTAGACTGGCTTCTGTTAATGACATTGGAAGGCCCTGCAGAAAGAAAATTATAGGATCAGGGCAGTCAACTGGAAATTGAAGGTGTGTTGTAAAACTGTGAAAGCAAAAACCTTCGGTGACAGCTTTTAAGTAGACTCTCTTCTCTGACAGGTTGAGGGCAGCTTCTATTAAAATGTAAGCCACAGATCTAAATGTAAAGGTAGCAAAGTTTACAATTAAAATTAATGGGCAGCCTTGACAAGGCTTCTATATTATACTAAGGCTCTGATATGTAAATATTTTGAACTTGAGATCTGGCAAGGTGATAGATGGTACAGTCTGAGAAGGTTGAACTTCCATATTTCCTTAAACACTCTGAGCCAAAACAAACAGCTCCTCCTTCCAAGTATTAGACATAAAAAATGCTCTCATGATTAAACATATGCAATAACCTCTCACCAGAAGTGAATTCCTCACAAAATGATGTTTACTCTCCTCAAGATCTGTCTCTTCCACCCCTCATTGCCTTCAGGTCCTTATTCAGGGTCACCTATTGCTGAACCAATGCGGATCAGTGTGGTCCATCTACCAATAAGAAATAGTTTATTGGCTAAAGAGAAAACAGAATCTGATATTATGTCCTGCAGAAACTGGGCCCACACTGAGATTAGATTGGAAGAGTATGGGAACAACACAGGTGAGGTAAAAGCCTGGATTATAGAGAAATTATTGATATGGCCACACTGTTACTAAAGTTTCTATATACTGGAGGAAAAATTGGACTTAATCCTTATAGTCTTCTGGAACGTCTTCTTGAAAGTAGATCTTAATGATGTGTAGAATAAAAAGAGTAAGAATGTCCCAGTGCAGTCAATCATGCCTGTAATCCCAACACTTTGGGAGGCTGAGGCAGGTGGTTTACCTGAGATCAGGAGTTCAAGACCAGCCTGGCCAACATGGTGAAACCCTGTCTCTAATAAAAATACAAAAAAAAAAAAAATGGCCAGGCATGGTGGTGGGCACCTGTAATCCCAGCTACTTGAGAGTCTGAGGCAGAACAATCACTTGAACTTGAACCCAGGAGGCAGAGATTATGGTGAGCCAAGATCACACCACTACACTCCAGCCTGGCTGACAAGAGCAAAATTTCATCTCCCTCCTAAAAAAAAGCAAACATGATCATAATCAAACCACTTTGTTGTTACATGTAGAATAAATTAGGTTTAGAATGTATTTATCATGTAACCTCTCACAAATGATGTTATATCACCAGTCAAGTAGCTCAGAGCAACAGAAATACTGGCTGAAAGTAAAGAAAGCCTTAAATAGGCTGTAGAAGAGGGTTATGACTATCAGTCAAGGCCTTGAGAACAGTTACAGCAATGAAGACTATAGTGCATTTCACTAATCCTCTTAACATTGTGACTGGTCACTAACTTGAAGGAAATTGCATGCTTATTTGGATTTGTATGTCTACCTCTCAGGTAAGAAGTAAAGGCATATTATTCATACAAAACTTAAAGGCTCTGTAGAGTTGGAAGAAAGCATGATCGTAAGGACACAAACAGATCTGGAATGGACAAACCTGGATTGTATAAGACACTTACAAGACACCACCTCAGATCTTCTTGGATCTTTTGCTTCAGCTCTTCATTATTTGTTTGCCCAGATTCCACTGGGGCAGGCAACTATAAGTGAGCATTGTTCATTATAAATCATTGTGTTGATAAAAACATACATAAGAAAAAAATTATATCTTTATCATATTAACCATCAATCATTAAATTGACTATTCAGAATGATTTCAGATGCTTTCATTTAGTTACTATATAGTTATTTTAATTACTGAGGCATGTGTTTAATTGCTTAGTAAGAATTCAAAAAACGTCTTTAAATATTTAATTGAATTCCTTTTATTAATTTTCTAATATTGTATCTGTATTTATAGCAACAGATATTTTTGATACTAATTATCGTTCAGGCTTGATCACCAGGGATTAAAGATAGGTAAGCCAAAATATCAGGCAAACATAGATTCAGTGTAGAGTATCCAAGCAGGTACAATGAGTGTCCATTTTCCTGTTAATCTTTCTCAGGAATAAAGCATGGTAATATGCAGGATGCTCAAAGATCTAGTGAAAAACAGAAAGTGGAAAGCTAACATCTATGGTAAATCACTAATATACTGAGCCTTCATAATAATCAACTGGATCTAAGGACACAATTTTCACTCATTTCTTTTCAGCTTGATGTTTGCTCCTCTCTTCATATACCCATTATTTTAGGAGGAATTGTGTAAAAATTAGAATAAATTTTCTAATCAGCATAAATTTTCATTTATAATATTAACTTTCTACTTATTAAAATAGTCAATTAGAAGCGCATATATATATATTATCTATAGCTAATAAAAACATAAGGGATTATTTAAATTATCTTTGCACTCATTCTATGTTCACAATAATTATAGAAATGTGAATAAATTCTACAAAAGGGCATTTATTAGCCATGTTACATCTGTTTTCCCTGTATACTTAACAGAAATCTTTCAATTTGTGCAATCAGTCTCACTGAATATGAGACAGATAATTTTCTTCTGATTTAAAATAACAGAATACTACAAAGTTTAACTCTTAAAAGCAAGAATTAGAGAAAGTTGGTCAGAAACACAGACACAAACACACACACACACACACTTTCTAATATGTGACTTATTTATATGAAGACTCAATTAGTCCATTTTCACACTGTTGGTAAAGAAATACTTGAGACGGGGCAATTTATAAAAGAAAGAGGTTTACTGGTTTTTTAGACTTACAGTTCCACGTGGCTGGGGAAGCCTGGTAACCACGGCGGAAGGCAAGGAGGAACAAGTCACATCTTATGTGGATGCCAGCAGGCAAAAAAAGAGCTTGTGCAGGAACACTCTCATTTTTAAAACCACCAGATCTTGTGAGATCCATTCACTATCACGGGAACAGCACGGGAAAGATACACACCCATGATTCGATTATCTCCCACTGGGTGCCTCCCACAATATGTGAGAATTACCGGAGCTGCAGACTGAGACATAGGTGGGGGCACAGAGCCAAACCATATCAAAGACTGAATTCATTTATCATAAAATGTTAAGGAAAATATATTCCCCCAAAGGGATGAGAGTTGCAGATGTAGATAAGACTTCAATTTAGATACATGTAAAAACACAATATTTAATTCAATGTTTCACATTTTAAAATATTAAGAATATTTTCCACAGTTTATAACAAGACATTTAAATACAAATAATCCTTGAAAAACTAATTATTTAAATAATTATATTCAAATCCAAATGTTCATTTTATAATTCTACTCAAACCATGCTTTAAATTGATTTTTAAAGAATATTCCTAAAACTTTTTAAAATGTAAACTAATGCCCTTGCAATAAAACCTAAAGGAATAATGTGAATGCCTATAATCTCCATGAGCAGCTCATTTCTGTTGCAGTGAATACACAAGCAGTGATTGTGTGTAAGCTACTTTGGGAAAAGGCTTCTTGGCGTATTAATAGTCAGTTTTATATTAATAAATTCCCTTTCTAGAGAAGAACTCCAAAAGACTTTTCAAGTATTATCTCATTAATTCCTCCAACACTCATGTGGCAAGAATTATTAACCTGCTTTGTTATATTAATAAGACAAACATGGCCTCTGTATTTGTCCCTAGGTTTTGTATTTCTTTGCTGCTGGCTATCATATATTAGTTCCAAAGTCGTCCAGCACCAAATTGACAATACATTTACCTTAAAATAGTCCAGAAAAGCATTATGTTTAGCCGTTAGGGGCTGTTTGCTTTGTATGACACCTAGTCTGAATCTGCCAGCCCCTAATATGTTAGGGCCTTGTCGTTCTAAGGCCTTAGGCTCTGTGGCCATTTAAGGCTCCCAGACCTAGAGATTCCCCATCATCCGCTGGCTGACATCACCTAGACAGGTAAAGGCCCCTCTCAGAGTCCCTTCTTGTCTGGGAGTTCCCCTAACCTTCTTTCCTTCTGGAGTGATTTTCTCACTGTAATCCTCTGGACAACCTCTCACTGTGAGGTATTTATACCCTCTTGTAATTTTGTTCAAGCACTTCCCAATAAAACTCATCATGCGTTACTGCCTCCTATATTAATAGCTTTTTCCTTGATCAGTCTCCAAGTACTTCAAATCTCCTAACCAATTTTAGGTGAAAATTTGGGCCTAGACATCAGGTAGTTGTAGAGAGCAGCTAAAACAAAGGGAGGTTTTCTTCTCTATGACATTGGTTACTTTGAGGGAAAAAAGGAGGGTAGAATTGTCTAGCCACTAGGAACTTTTAAACGTGGCCCTTCAAGTCTTTCTTCTAGAACAGATTTCTGTTCTAAGGAGAAATTATGAGAACTGTATCATAATTGAGCAGAAGAAAGACAAGAGTTAAAGGAAAAGAAGATTTAGACTAAAGTAGAGAGTTAAACAGAGCTGGAAAACTTAAGAAAGCAAGTTACATAATCTTGAACTCTATACAAAAACAACAGAAAAGAGAAATCTGTAAAATTATAAAACTTTCCTGAAGCCCACTTCAGAAAAAGTAACTTTAAAAAAAACTTGGAAGAATAAGTAGCAAAACCAAGTACCTGACAGATAATGAGAATCTCAGCCGTGAAACTCCCAGCTCAGTACTTTATCGAGGCACATTTATCCTTTTAGGTTATTGTTCTCTATAATCTGGTTTATGCAAATCTTTAAGACCCCTAGAGTGTGCTTGTGTTATCATGTCTTTTCACCATTTCTGCAGAGGTTTAACGGATGAATATGGGATATAACAAAGCATAAGTGACTATGTTTCAAACTAGGATTTAGTTAATGTCTGTAATAAGGCATTTTTTAGAAAAAGTAAAGTTAACCTATAAGCTTGATTTGTCATGCCGAAATAACCAACATGGCTATGATTATATTGTAATTTTTTTAAATTTTATCATGCCGTGAACAATATGTGTATCTATAAAGAACAATTTAGTAACATGAGAAATCAGCATAGTGATTTTGTGTATTTTAATTTTTACCATAGATACTCTATTTTTATGCATAAGGATGGTTCTGAAGAGTAAAAATCTAATTTGAGGAAAGAGGTCCTTGTTTGAGGGATAGGAGACAGGTGTGCACAGGACATGCCATAAACATTGTCCACCTTGTGGTTAATATTGTGGCAGGAAAAGTAGGAAAGAATCTTTAAAACACTAAAATGTGGGGCTCAAATACAGACTCTTGGCTTATACAGTCTTCCACCTCACACCAAAAGTGCATTAATAAATCTTCTTTGGCTGAAGTGTCACATTTTCCCCTCCCTTGCTTTTCAAATTATTTTGGCTAATTCACTTTGCTTTTCCTGCATCAAATACCACATAATGTTACTCACAGTCAAGTTATGACAGCACACATTAGGCTTTCATGAAGCAGAGTGGAAACATATTTGTCAGTAAATAGAGGCCTGTTGATAAAATGTATCGCATTATTTAAGCAAAATGTTTTTATTCAAACATAATTTTAGTAACCAAATCAATACTATGTTGTCATTTACATTTTAAATTATGTACATATAAAATATCAATAGTTATTTTCATTGGAATTTCAATCTACATGAACTTTTCTAGGCTTAATGACAGATGCCATCACAATTTATCTAGAAAATATTATTTTTATCATCAGAAAAAAAGGGTAACTGCCTTTTATTTTCCTTTGACCTCCTAGACTTGTGTAACCTGTGTGCCTTCCAAAAAATGGATTTCAAGAAAAACCATGTAATTGGGCAAGGCCTCTTTAAGGGAAGGGGTGGTGCTATGTTGAACTCTATGTCCTGCTCTTATAGCCCATGCTAAAGCATTTACCCATAGAAGAATGGTTCCAGTTAACTTCCAGACTTAAAATCCCTTTACTAATTAAGTACTGTTTTAATAGGAGACAAAATAGATGCCTTAAAGAAACATAGGAACCAAATGGCCATTTTCCTACCAGTGGGACAGTATCGAGACTAAAATTTAGCTACGGAAGATATCTCACCCCTGACTGCTAAAGGCAAAAATTTCTTATTCCCAAAAGAGGCCTAAATCCTGATATACTTCCACGAGGTGACACTATTGGCTTAGAAATGCTATGTGCTCACCAGAGTGTTGGTAGCAAGTAACCTCACCATGGGGGAAAAGTGGAAAACTCTCTTCCTAGAGTATAAAAATCCTTGCACATTTCATGCAGAGAAAGAGCTCAAAAACAACAAACAGACAAAAAACTCCTTTCACAGTGATAAAGGTACTTCAAAGGAACATAATAGCCAACTGAAAGAGCTTCCAATGCTCAAAGCTGGAATAATTTGAGAAACAAAATAAATAAAATAGTATTAGTTTATAACATAAAGTACACAATAAATACACATGAGTTCATACCGTTATACAAAAATGATTGTGTAACTTACCAAATAGGAAAGAAGTAACATAATAATTCTCCAAATAATTATGGGCTGTGTATAACAACTGCCTTCCAAAATATATATTATGGGAATGGAGACAAAAACAGTAACTCTAGAGTGAAGAAACTTGGCACTTGACAAGCACTACTTCAGCCAGATTATCAAGATCTACACCAACAGTAACACAACTTGTTGATAGCATGTACTCTTTACATATTGTGATGATAACAGGACTTCATGCCTGTGCTCTTCTTCCACAAATGTCACTATAGTTATGACGATAAACCAGTAGTTTTCAAGAACTTACTTCCCAAAGCTGTCACATCCAAGAGGAGCTTACGGTGATACAACAAGAGCCATGTAATGTGGTATCCCAGATGAAATTCTGAAACAGATAGTTAAGAAAAAACTGAGGAAATGTGATTAATCAAGGACTTTAGGTAAAACAACATGCAGTATTTCTTAACTAATTGTGACAGATACATTATTTTAAGGTAAGATGCTATAATAGAGAAAACTCTGTGTGAAAAGGAACTCTCTTTGCTATATTCTTGTGTCTATAACTCTAAAAATGTATTAAAAATAATGTATTAAAAATAAAGTAGAAAATAGATACATGCACTAGAGTTGTAGTTAGTAAATCTATGCATACTTCTGGACAAGAAAGTCATGGTAGAATAAAATGTAATCGAATGTTTGATAGAGTGTGAAATAAGTGTTGAAAGTAGAAAACTTATGGAAGATTTTTAATTTTTAGATTTTTTTACCCTACTGTTATCACCTTCAATTTTTAATTAAAAGTATGTATGAAAATAATAAAAAATTTTGACAGAAAGCAGTGATATTATCTAATGCGATATATATGAATAATGAAACATTATTAAGTAAGAGACATATATAGACATTTTTTCAGAGCCATGTTTATAAAATCCTATTGAAATCAACAGGACTAAAACTCTCATATTTAATTCAAAATCACACATTTGGGCAAGGATTTATGACACCCAAGATGTGAATCACACATCACTGTGTTAACTAGAGTTAGGTGGTCTCAATATGTGATGTATTGAACCATGGTTGTAGATGCTGAGTGATCTACATTTTGAAACTTAGAAATTAAAATAGAAACATTGAATTAGAGAGATGCATAATTCCATTGTAAATACCATTTTCCTCTTTATTCATTATGTTTCAGAAAGTAGTATTTTTTAAAAACAACCATGTTTCTCCAATTCACTATGCACATGTAGATGCATTCAAATATATTGAAAAGAGGAGAATTCCAATTTCATCCCACCATTTTGAGGAATACAGATAATTCTCATATGCAAATATTTCATGAACAATTATGAGTTCAATTCATCACAATGAGCTTGCCTCTTTAAAAAACCTATTGCAAATTGGTTCTTTAGATCTCCATTTAATTATTAGCAGCCTTTTAAAATGTTCTCTTTGTGTTTAAAAGGGATTGAAAATGCCTGGCTTTTTCTCAAATGCCTACAGGTATTTCTTTAGAGGAAAATAGGCTTTGCTAGAGACCATGACCCTACTGTGAGGCTGTTCAAAGATATTTAAAAAAGATAAAATTGTGACTGTGTACAATAGGTCTGGCTTTAGTTATTTCAAAACAGCTATTTCTGTGACATAAAGCAGTAGGAAAAAAGACACAAAAGTAGTAGATTATAAACATGATTTGCATTGCTGTTTCTATTGTTACTATTTTTTGTAAAAGGAAATAAATTAATGGACTCATGATAAAAGAGATTTTTAAAAGTTATTTTTGATTACATTTTACATAGAAAAATAAAATTTATACATTAGTTATTAAAGAGAATCCAAAAAATATTTTACTTCCTTTGAGGTATGAAGTCACAGTGCTCTTTAAAGAGCCAAAGATGTTTCAAATACTTTTATTTTATGGGACAGGATGCTTTAGTTTAGCATAAGTTTGAGATGGGAATGATTGACTCAACTTGGGGTTGAGAACAATTTCCAAATAGGACAGTCAGACCTATCTGAATCACAATTTTGAAATAGACACAATTATCTCTGTATGAGTACAGGGTAATGTAATAGAAAATTTATATATGAGATCTGATTAATAAGATTCCTTTCATAAGATATTTGTCTGAGCCAGATGCTTCTCTGAAATACAGAAAGTTCAACACTTTTTATTTATAAAGATCAAGATACATCACAACTTTGAGTTAAAGACAACTCTTAAAGGCTTATAAACAATCAGAACAAAACCTGTAGACATATATCTTTTGTCCCGCTAATCTAATGTGTCTTGTTTGCTACCTGAATCTTTGGAAACTTGGAAAATTGATAAATTCTAGCCTTCAGCTTGGAATCATTAAAATTGGAATGTCATTTTTTGATACAGTTAAGATAAGCCACAAGGCAGTCTCTGAAGAAATATTCCTTTCTCTGTCCTTTTTTTTTTTTTGGCATTTTTCTGTAGGAACAATAAATTGACAGTATAATAAGAGGATTATTATTAGATATTTAAAACAGAAAAAATATTTAGGGCTGACATTTTGTTGGTTTGAGTTATGTTTTCATGTGCTGCTCCTATTAGAGCATAGTGCTATAATTTATTTGACCAAGAAAACTGACAATAATTCTAGTTGGTAAAATAAATAAGGACTAAGTTTATTTGTGTTTTTAAAATTATGTCCTGTACAGTCCATTGCAGAGGTTTCTGAGGTGGAGGGATTCAGTCAGGGTGGCGGGATAAATTACAAGAGAAAATTTATAGAGGAAAGGATGCAAACCTTCTTGGAAGGCTTGGAGGTTTTTGTAAAACCCTCAGAAAGGAATGAGCTGAAGGCAGAGGTTCTTACCCAGAGGCAGTTAGGCAGAAAGGAATGTAAGGGAGTTTATCTAAAGAGCTTGTTTAATCATGTGGTCCTAAGACCAACATTTGAACATCCACAGCTGTGTGGCTGCTCTCTACTAGGAGGGGTCAACAATGTTATTACCCACAAATGGTGTTTGTTTTAGGCCTCAGAACATGGCATTTAATTTTTCATAGGACTACTTTCTCTGGGGAAGACAACCATGTTAATTATCCACAAGTGTGTTGACTCAAAGCCTCTGTCATTAAATCTACACTGAATAAAATGCCCACAGTGCCAGCTGGTGAGGGCCATGGCTGCTGACTCTTTACAGCACCCTCCTCTGTGTCTGAGTGGCCTGGAACCCTAAGTCCACTCTTTCACTGAATATCTATGTCTGAGTGCATTTGTTTATCTGTCACTGGGTCAGGGTCTGTGAGTTGGAACCAACACTGAGGGCCAACATTTAAAAAGTATTTCTATAAGCTTAGAAAATACAATATTATAGGTATCATGTTGTTGCATTAGGAGCAGGGACAAAAATTGAGGAAAAGACATGACTAAACTCTTGACTTGGATTTATTATTTTGACTATTTTCTCAAGAAAAAATTGACCCCTATAGTGCTGTATCTATGAATGCGTAGGTTATCTTTCTTTTTTTCTGTTACTTTCTACTACTTAAATACATAAACAATTTTTTAGGGTATAGAGTTTTGTTTTTTTCATATAACTCTCCAAACCCTACCAGGGTAGAACCCATCATACAAAGTATAAAATTCATCTTTATACAGGTGAGGTTAAATATTGATATTTTATTTTAATTGGCTATCTATAGTTCTTTTTTTGTGAGTTGTGAGTTTTTTTCTATCCACGTTTTTATTCAGGTCAGCCACATATATTTTCTGGCATTAATGGTATGCTTCTGGTTCTCTGAGGAAAATGGTAGTAGTTTTACCAAAAATATAAATTCTGAAGTATTTTTGTGTACAAGTAGACAAAGGTTGTGGCTTTATATAGAGAGATAGGGAAATTTTTTGCTAAAATATTTGCTAAATTTCTGTGATTCATGAAATATAAATATAATTTGATAAATATTGATATTTGCTATATCCAGCCTTTGCTATACAAAAAGCCTAGACATAAAGCATAGACATAGAGTCTATACATAGAGACATTTTTATGAGTAGTGACAGATGTGTTTGAACTACCTAGATCTCCTTTATATCTCCTTTGACTGATAATAGCTATGAACTGTCACCTATCTACATAGGAATGCTCTTGACTAATGGGAGTCAGCACCCTAAAAATCTTATACCACCACTCCTTCCCCAAGGAGTAGCCTTTAGCCCTGGTTAGCAATATATGCTTTCCAACATCTCACCCTCTGGCCTGAAAGAGGACAATCTTCTGGGAGTAATGCATTCTCCAGGTTCTTTTTCCTGTGGATCAAAATATCTTTGTTCTTTTTATTTCCTCTTCTCTATCCTGCTTCAGTTTTTTCCTGAAAAACACTTCCACCAAAATTCAGGTATGTCTTTATTCCTGTTACAGGTTCTGCTTCTAGTATATTTGTGCCAATTTTCCAGCTTACTTTATCCTTTCAAAGAAAAATTGGAGGCACTTAGAGAGGATGTTATTAATAGCGTTAAAGGTATTTTTTATTGAAAAAAGTGTAAAACTATAATTTTCATAACAATGTAAAATTATATGTGTTTTACAGTTTTTATTAACTCACAAGGGGATCAAGCTAATGTTATAACAGGTTCAAAAGACAATCCAAAAAAGGGACTCGTGTAGACAGCAGGAGTATTAAAACGGATGTGCAAATTAAGGAACAGTTATATTTTTTTTAGAAGGCATATTAGGCCATTCTCCAATTGCTATAAAGAAATACCTGAAACTGAGTAATTTATAAGAAAAGAGGTTTAACTGGCTTATGATTCTGTTGGCTATGCAGGAAGCATAGCAGCATTTGCTTCTGGAGAGGCCCCAGGAAACTTCTAATCATGGCAGAAGGCAAAGAGGGAGAAGGCACTTTTTATGGTAAGAATGAGAGCAAAAAAGACAGTATGGGAGAAGACGACACACACTTTTAAATCACCATATCTCCTGTAAACTCAGAGTGAGAGCTCACTTATCACCAAGGGGATGGCCCAAGACTTTCATGAGGGATCCATCCCTATAATACAAACACCTCCCTCCTGGCCCCACCTCCAACATTTGGGATTATAATTCAACATGAGATTTGAGTGGGGACAAATAACCAAACCACATTAGAGGGAAAGAGATTTGTCAATTGAAAATCTGTTGATAACTACAGAATTTGAATGTCTATAGAAATTATTTTGCTGATATTTAAATATCAGTTACCTATTACAGAGTTATAGTTCAAGGGTAATGGAAGATTTTAATCAAATAACCTGGAGATGTGTCCTATAGACACTGAATATTTTTTCCATTGAAGCAAAAATACTCATTTCTTTCAATAATAGAAATTAATCATAAAATAAGATCACATATATACACTTATTTAAGACATATAGCTAATCCTCTGATTTCTAATGCATTTTTCAATTCTTCTCTTTTCCCTTTAATTTTATTCAATATAACACAAGGAACAGTATCATATCAAGGAAAAGCTTACCACCATTTGACTAGACATCTATTTCAGAATAATAATGGTATTGGTCAGAGATGGATTATGTACAAATGTAATAAATAGCATTTGAGTAGAAGTTAAGAAATGACTATCAGTTTTATGATGAATAGTTTTACACAGTTAAATAACTTCAAGACTTGTAAGAAATCATTAACAATATGTGAGAAGAATGTAATCAGTCATTAAAATATTTTTTAAATGAATTAAATTAGGAAAATCATGAGGACATTCAATGAAACAATAGGTGCAGTACAATTGTTCTGCCATCTCTGACTTCACCTTTCCCATTTTTACTGAACTTACCTCATTACAAGTGTTTCTCTTTCAATGTGCTATGAATACCTACATGGCAGAAGTGATTGATTCATCACCACGCCCCCAATAACTAGTAATGTGTATGTTACGGAAGAGTTTTAATTAATTTATCTTATCTCTTTATTAAACTATAAAGGAAGAAGACCAATTTAAGGAGATTGAAACTTTGCCTCTGGTAATTCTACATAATCCTGAATGTGCCAGGATTTCTATTGTACATTAAATATTAACAGTTGCCTTTATGCATTCAGAGAAGCATTTTAAATGTGACTTCTCTCTCTCTTTGTCTCTCTCTCTCTTTCTCATAGACACCACACACACACATACACACACACACACACACACACACACACACACTTCAT
Organism: Alouatta palliata; assembly: GCA_004027835.1. Taxonomy (NCBI): domain Eukaryota; kingdom Metazoa; phylum Chordata; class Mammalia; order Primates; family Atelidae; genus Alouatta; species Alouatta palliata. The sequence continues at coordinate 29,702 of PVKV010018823.1, forward strand.
AACGTACATGTTCAATCCTGTTGATACCTATCACAGATACTTAACATAATAGCCAATAAAGAGATAAAATTTTTGTGTTGTTTTGGAAATGTCAATAATATTTACATAGCAGCCTCCAAAGAGTTTTTCTTCTCTACTGTTTGCCATTCATGCAGATATGGAACTGCTTTGTGTTTATTCCAAAAAGAATGCTGGTTTTATAGCACTTAAAAGATGAAGTAAGTTATATATCTGTGGAATGTAGTTATAAATCTGGGAAACACTGTTAATTACCTTCATACCAATATTTTCTCAATTTGTATTAATGTAACAGAGTAAATTCAATGCAAATAAGTAGGATTTTTAAAATTTATTTGTAAACTTTAAAGGAAATAAATATTTTTCAAATTTATATCTACCACAAAAAGTTAGTAAATTACCTCAGATAATCTAATTATATCATATATCTTCCCAGTGATTTATAAGTATTGAACTCATCATGTTTTAAAATTGATATTTAATGTTAATATTATTTTATTAAGAAATAGTTTACACACAGAATAATTAATACCTTTTCAAAGTAAAGTTCATTGGGAAATGCATACAGTCCTGTAACCATTACAACCATAAAAATAAAGAAGAGTTTCATGATCTGAAAAGTCTACTCTGCTCTTCTGTGGTCAGCACAAAGTGTTGAGCATTGATGAGAATGCAGAAAAGATGAAACTCTCATGCATTGCTGGCAGGGATATAAAATAATCTAGCCAATCTGGAAAAAGTTTGGCATTGTCTCTCAACAATTCCACTTCTAGTTATATATCACAAGGAACTTAAAACATATGTTCACACAAAAATCTTGTATGTGAATGTTCTTAAGAGCATTATTTATAACAGCTTAAGCTAAGAACAATTGTCTATTAAATGATTAATGGATAAACAAAATATGATATATCCATATAATAGAATATGATTCAACCATAAAATGAAATAAAATACAGATATCTGTTATAAAATGAGTGAGGCTTGAAAATATTACGCTAAATGAAAAAAAGCCAGGCCAAAAAAAAAAAACAAATAAAAGTCAAATATTGTGTTATTCTATTTTTTGAAATATCCATATAAATTATTAAGAATAGAAAATAGACTGGTGATTGACAGAGATGAGGGAGAGGAAAGATTGCAGAGTGACTGTGAATATGGGATTTATTGGCCTGGTGCGGCGGGTCATGCCTGTAAACCAAGCACTTTGGGAGGCTGAGATGGGTGGGTTACTTGAGGTCAGGAGTTCAAAACCAGCCTGGCCAACATGGAAAAACCCCATCTCTACCAATAATACAAAAATTAGCTGAGTGTGGTGGCACACCCCTGTAATCCCAGCTACTCAGGAAGCTAGGACAGGAGAATCGCTTGAGCCCAGGAGGCATAGGTTTCAGTGAGCCAAGATGGTGCCACTGCACTCCAGTCCGGGTGGCAGAGTGAGACGGTCTCTTAAAAAAGGAGAAAAATAAATATATATAATGCCATATATACGGCATGATGTAAATGTTCTGGGATTAAATAGTAGCAATAACTGTACAACCTTGAGAATTTATAAAAACCATTCAATTGTATACTTTAACCAAATGAATTGTATGTAAATTATATCTCCATTAAGAAAAATAACTCTAGAGACTGTAAAAAAGATCACCATTTTTGAAGTTTTGGATGGTGGGAAGTGATTAACTATAAACAGACCACACATGAAAAAATGTAGGATAAAGGAAGTGTTTTCTATAGGGCTGGGATGGTAAATACATTACTTTAGGCATTTATAAAAATTCAAAGAGCTATATATCACAAATACTAAACTTTAATGTATGCAAACAACAACAAGGAAACCAGAGGAGCAGAAGATCCCAGGGTGAAATAGGTACTGTGAGAAATGAATCTATGTTAGAAATGCATGGTAAAATCATACTGACAGGCTGCAAGGAAGGAGAAAAAGGGGGTGGCTTAAGAAATGGTGAAAAAAATTGTTTTGACTGAAATCTGTAACACTAAAAGCAAAATAAACTGTTCATAAACACTGTACTCATGTTGATAAATTGGTTTCCTAGAAGCATGCGGTTTAAATACTTTGAAACTGTTCTCCATGTATACTTGGTTGAATAAATATATAAATATATGATTATATTGAAGACAAGTTTCTCACTAATGCTGTAGAAGTTACAGATAAGCAACAAGGGAAGGCTGGAATAAAGAATGAAATTAAATGGGAGACAATAGGAATTTATGTTTAGTTTGATATAAATGCACATGGATAAATGCTGAAACAATTACAGATATGCATGTATACAGGGGTCAGTCTACATGAACGTATTACCTCACTCTGCTGAGAAGACCATAAATCAGTGAAAATTCACATCTAAACTGTAAATGTTCATCTTTGAATGGCCTTTTATCTTAACCTCCAGAAACATACAAAACTTTCTCTGAATTTTTTATTTTAGTCATTTGTATGTGTGTGGTTCCGTGATATTTAGTAAATTCACATGCATATGCAACCATCATCCATCTCTAGAATTTTTTCATCTTCCCAAATAAAAACTTCATACCTTTTAAACAATAACACTCTTTTGTTTGTTCCCTCCAGCCTGAGGCAACAGCCATTCTTATTTCTGTCTTTATGAATGTGACTAGTCTAGGCACTTCATATTAGTGAAAAAGTACAACGGTTACCCTTCTGTGCCTGGCTTATTTTACTTAGCATAGTATCTTCAAGGATCATACATGTTGTAGCATGAATGATCCTTTATAAGTATTCTTTCTTCCTTTTAGGGCTGAACACTATTCTATTGTATATATAGACCATACTTTGTTTATGTATTCATCCATCTATGACACTTGAGTAGCTTTTACATTTTAGCTATTGTGAACAACGATGCTATGAACGTGAGTATGCAAATGTGTGTTTGAATTTTTATCTTTTATTACATAAGTGGAATTTGTGGATATAATGATAACGTATGTATATTTTTTAGGAAATGCTAAAAAAGTATATCCCACAGTGGTTCTGCCACTTTACATCCCTATCACGAATGCATAGGTTTCCAATTTGTTAATATCCTTATCAAAACTTGCTATTTTCTGTGTTTTCTTTTTTTTATGTTACCCATTCTAAGAGTTGTGACATCGTATTGCATTGTGGTTTTGATTTACATTTCTCCAAAGTTTAGTAAAAATTAGAGCATCTTCAGGTGTTTATTGGTCATTTATACATCTTTCAGGAAAAATGTCTGTTCAAGTCTCTTGTTTACCATTTAGTCTTGATAGCTGCCTGTGTGATTACTATATACATGGGAATAATTTTACTAATATGCTATATGAAGACAAATGAAGACGACTCAAAGGTAAACAAACAATCTATTCCTAGTTTCCTACAGGGAGCTTGAATGTGGCAGAGATTCAAATGCAGAGACGGTAGTGAGAATGCTGTATACTGAACAAATGGAAGGTTTCAGGTACACTCTGATTAGAGGTTATGAGGATGCTCAAACTCAGCTAACTAACAGTGGAACATATTATGTGGTTGGTTTTTGGAGCACATTTGATTTTACTTAGTTGGTCATGAGTTGGATGCAGGGACAAAAATAGGTAAGCAGTCACAGGTTATCATGACCAAGTCCTGACAATTCCAGGCCAATTGATGCAGAGGTTGTAGATTGCATTCTTGGGCTTATTGTGATATGTGGTCTGGTCATTGCCTATTTGTGTATCCAGTCTCTAAGCTCTACGGTCCACTATTTCAAAGTTGGATCACAACAAATAATATATTATTCATCACATTCTATGCTTAAATGAAATAAATATTAGATTAATTGTAAGTGAAAATGGCATCTCAATTTATAATTCCATCAATAATGTTATTTTATGCAAAACACACTCCTTTAATTTATATTTCCAAACACTGTCATTAGTTATCTCTTCACTGAATAGTCAAAAATAATTTCAGAGAGTTGATGTCAGCAAGATGGTAGAATAGGAGGATACAGTCTCTCCTTTCCCCCATGGAGACAAAGACTCAACAACAGTGAATGAATCAATTTCTTCTGTGAGAAATACAGTTAAAGGTTAAAAGTCTCCTAGTGATTTCAAAACCAGCAACATCAAAGATAGTAGGAAAACTTTTCATACTGAATTATCTTTGTTCTGTCTCTTGTTCAGCCCTATGTGATCAGATCATAGCAGACTTCTGCTCCTGGCCTCTCCCTGCGAAAAGAGAGAGAAGACTGAAGACTATCTCCAGCATTCTGATGTTTCAGAAAGACTACTCAAGGGATTGGCTTCTATCTTGCCACTTTCGAAGAGCTAGTAGTAAAAGGCAACAGACTGGGGGACACTGAGAACAAAGACATACCTTTTTCACTGCATGCACCCACTCACCAGTCTGTCCCCTTAGCTCAGTGTAGAAAAAAAACAGGTGAAAACTCTTAGGTTTTCACTGAGGAAGAAAAGAGTTGCATATTCTAGCTTTGGGGAGTCTCTGAGAGGCTGCTTTTGTCTCACCTGTGTCAGAGCACTGACAAGACCTGGCATATTCTAAATACCTAGAAAATGCTGAGAGAAAACAGGTTAATGCCTAGCTGCTGCTCCAGAAGACCCAGAGCACAGTAGACAGAAGACAGTACAGCTTGGTAGCCTCTTCTTTAAAAGAAGAGAAGAGTAAAGCATGTGTCCAAAGTCCAAGACATCCAGGGGGCTGCACAAAGTACAAATTTTTATCTTTCTGGACTCAAAGCACTGATAGGACTCAACATATTCTAGAAGCCATGAGCCAACGAGAACTAAAGAGAGCAAAATGGTCTGTGATAACTCCAGAATGTCTGGTGTATCACAGACAGACATCTACGGGAACAAAAGATTATGAGGACCTGAAAAATAAAATGGCAAACCCCTATAACTGGAACTGACACACACAAGTAGAGAAGATGCTTCACAGAAACTTGAGCGGCCACTGGACTCTCTAGCTGGGCTGATTGCTAAAGGTCCTTCTCTGTATAAAGCTCGTCTATAAAGACTGAGAGACGTAGCTGTTTTTCAAATGTGTGAATGCCAACACAAAGGTACAAGGAACAACAACAGCAATAACAACAACAACAAAAAATAAAAACAGGGAAACATGACAAAAAGAGAGAAACAAAATACATCTCCAAAAACAAACACTGAAGATTGAGTATTCCTTGTGTGAAAGCCTTGAGACCAGAAGTGTTTTGAATTTTTTTGAATTTTGAAATATTTGAACATAACTAATGAGATGTCTAAGGGAAGGGGCCCAAATCTAAACACAAAATGTGTCTGTGTTTTATATACACCTTATACATATAGACTAAAAATAATTTTGTATGATATTTTTAAAAATTCGGTGCATAAAAAAGTTTGTGTGCGTTGAACCAAGTAAAAACAAAAGTTTCTTTATCTCAGTCACCCACGTGGATAATCTGGATTTGTTTGGCATCACCATCTTTCCAGCATTAAGTCGGAGTGTTCAAGATCTAGGTCCCAATAGAGATTTACTTCAACTTACTTGATATAAAATTGAATTCATTGCCCCCCCCAAACTTTGTTTATATTATTCTTTCTGGGTGCGCATACCTTTCCTTTAACAAACAAATGTGTCATCATTTATACCAGACAGTAAAATGGGACTATCAACCACATGTCATGAATTTGGATTTTACATGTTTTTGGTTTCTAGTCTAGTTCTAGCAATCAGAATTCAGATGGGAACAACTTTGGACATTGTATTAGTTTTCTATCGCTGTGTAACAAATTATCACAAAGTAATTGGCTTAGAATAACACCCATTTTGTATATGATAATTTCCATGAGTCAGGTGTCTGAGCATGGATTAGCTTGATCAAATCAAGGTGATGGCTTTCGCTAGGTTTGCTGATGTTTCTGAAGTACCATCTACTCAGGAGGCTGAAGTGGGGCAAGAGGAAATCATTTTTGCTTGCAGAATCGCTTTTACCCAGGAGTTCAAGACCAATTTGGGCAAGGTAGAGAGACTCACTCTCAAAAAATTTTTGGTTGAGCTGCCTTCCTTTGTGGAGCTCAGGAAAGTTTTCAAGGTGTATGTGGTTTTCGACAGAATTCAATCTTTCTGTTTTTACAAGTCAGACCCCTGTTTTCTTTCCAGCTATTGGACAGGGTCCACTATTTGATCCTAGAGGCCACCTGCTGTCTTAGCCAGCAATGAAGTTGAATTTTTCTCACATTCCTCATCTCTTTCTTTTTTGGAGTATACACATGATTAATTCAAGCCCACTGATACATTTCCTTTTTTATTAATTCAAAACCAAATTATTTGGAGCCTCAATTGCACCTGCAAAATCATTTTACCTTTGTCATATAATGTAGCCTAATCACAGTTATAAAATCCATCTTAGGCACAGACCATAACGCATACAAGAGGAGAAATGTGTACAATGTTTGCAAACCATAAGGCAGGTGTCTTCAGATCTGTCTTAGAATTTTGCATAACATGGTCCAGGGTTAGATAACATTGACACATCCTGAAAAAAGGCCAAAATATTATACAGTATTTCCATGTATGCAAAAGTAAATGAGTGATGGTTACATAAGGAAATGCTTGTTAATATAATTGCAGTCCAATAATTATATTTCTATCTTAATCAAAATATTTTTATTTTTTCTTATATTAATTGAATTGAATCTGTTTATTATAATTTTATCAGAGATTCCATGTAAATGTGTATAACAATCAGAAAAACAAAGATTACCAACAAAAATAATTGTAAATTAATTCAAAAGCCTTCTTCCTTTATGAAGTGAAATAAAGTAAATCCCTACCTGGCTTTGTCAAACTCCAATCGTTAGGAAATTATTGTATGGTTTTAGGAGAAATAAATCATAAGCTATTCTAAGAAGTTTCTTAGGGGGCTATTTAGTACATAACCATTTATATTATCAAATAAATTGTAGTGGACATTATCAAATACTTGTACCAAGAAAGACTTTTATATTTGCCTTTAAATTCTTTCTAAATCTTCTGTCAGTGTATTATCATGAAAGAGCATGGAAAATAAATACATCTAAGTTACCAATGACCAAGAGGGATCAACAAAATAGTTATACCAGAGGTATTCATGTTCACATGTAAACAGAAATAGATGGACTTTTAATGTTTCGGAAAATTGTTGAAAATATATTGTGAAATACAGGCATTTCTGAGGGTCTAGAATGACATAATGTAGGTTTCTAACTGTACCTTGCTTTGTATTCAGAGGCTTTTTTCCAAAGATTACCTCTTTCTATCACCACTAGGGCTCACTTTAATATTCACGTACTACTACTTATAAACATTCTACTGTTTTGCTTCCTTTTGTCCATTTCCTGCCAACCAGATAATCTACCATTCTGATTGTTACCTTTTCTCAGTTGCCACTGGATGGTCAGTCAGTTCTCAAACATTCTACTCTCCATTTCACAGGTACTCTGTCTTGTAGGTTGACCATCAGTCATTTGTTGACCTTCTTCCTTTTCAGGTGAGAAGGGAATTAGTTTATCTTGATAGAAATTTTTAAACACATTGTATGTACAGATTTATTAAATGCCGTATGTGCTTATCATTCACATTTCTTTTCATTGATATTGTTCTCTGCTCATCAGATAACAAATGTGTAGTAGGTTTACATGCTGTATATTTGTTTGTATATATAAGGATTAATTTTTGAATATATCACTTGTAAATGTGAGTATACTACATAGTATATTCACAAAAAATTTTTCATAATTTGAAATACATATTTAACTAGAAAGAGAAGGTAAATAACAAGAGATGCATCAAATATACTTTCCCTGTATTCTTGCTTATTCTCATTTTAATAAGTTTATGAAATACGTCTAAGCTTATCTGCTGTTTTGGCTTATTTTCTAACTTCCTCTGGAATGAGTTTTTTCCTTTGCTTTTGCTTTTCAATATCCTTCACTTTACCTTTTCTATTAATGTAGTCTCTCCTTCCCACCTTAGCAGTATCCTTATGACACAAACACATGAATTATCTTTAGTAAAATTAAATATCAAAGTACACTAAATATTACGTAATATTATACCTGGTCAAAGATGTAGAAAACATGGTCAATTCACATGCTGTCTCATGGCATACCTCCAGAATCTTCTAGAAATATATTTGCTTTATCATTATTGACACCTTCTCCAGTTCAAGCAAATAGTATCCTTCTTTATACAATTGCAATTAACATCTGCCTGGTCCCTCAAATCTTGTTTTCACCTCCACTCATTCTGCTGCCAGACTTAAAACAAAATAGCTTAAAACACTTCAGCTCTTTACCATCATACTTTAGATGAAATCTACATTATATTCTATATCCTATTTTGTTCCCCAGTTATCTATTACAGTTGTTTTTCTTTAAAGTTTCTTTCCTCTTTAGTCAGGAGGATTCCCCAAGAACACTCGTCTTCTGTTTCCAAAATCTTCCAAGAGACCCTTTTCCTCTTAAAGCTTGACTTTATCATGATTCTTCTCCATAACATTATCTTCATATATGGGGTTCTTTCCCTTTGTTCTAAAACATAAAAGCAGGTAACTTATTTTAAGGAAACTTCTCCTTTTTTTTTTTTTTTTTTTGAGCTGGAGCCTCGCTCTTGTTGCCCAGGCTAGAGTGCATTGGTGCACTCTAGGCTCACTGCAACCTCCGCCTCCTGGGTTCATGTGAGATTCTCCCTGCCTCGGCCTCCCAGTTAGCTGAGATTACAGACACCCACCACAACACCTAGCTAATTTTTGTATTTTTAATAGAGGCAAGGTTTTGCCATGTTGACCAGGCTGGTCTTGAGCTCCTGACCTCAGGTAATCCACCACCTGGGCCTCCCAAAGTTCTGGCTTACAAGTGTGAGCAATGTGTCCAGCTGAAAGAAATTTTAAATTATGTTCTATATTGTTCTCTCTAACTGTATTCTCTATCTTCCTAACATGTCATGTTATAGTTATTTAATTTTTTGTGTGTTTGCTTGGTTATTTCCTGAGATCCCCACTCTACTATACATTTTCTACAGGCAAATAGTACAAACTCTGTGCTCATTACATATCTAGCCAAATACTTGGAACATATTTGAAAGTCAATAATTATTTAAGAAATGAGTAAATGGATGAATGAATGAAGATGTATCAGTCAGTAACTGGACTGGAGTAGAGTAGTTTGTGTGGTTTATAAATTGTGATATTTTAAAATAATTTTTTTCAAAGTACAATAAAATATCTTAAAAATCAAGCACTGACTTCCCATCTGTCTTTCATATTTCTGATATAATTATTTTCTCACAGGAGAGGAACCTGTGAGAAATTAGCTTTGGTTCAATAGCCACAAGCTAGTGGAAAGTCCATGCTGGGTTGGCTATGTTGAAATCAGCAACTGGAAATGCTGTTATAGACTACTGAAAATTCAAACAATAACTTAAGATATAATTCTACTCTTGTTTTTATTGAATCAGAAAAAAAAATGAAAGCATTAAATGAAGAGTCCAGAAGCAAATAAGTATTTATCCAAAACAGGTAAATAGTCACTCACATTTTTTCATGACAGAGTATCTAATTATAAATTTCTGTTCTAGGATAAGAATTGGGAAATTAGGAGGCTGGGTAATTAATTCCTGTTTATTACCTTTTCCTCCTAGCCACTACTTCCAGCAAATACGATTTTGTAATTATGTGGTTTAGGTGTTAATATCCAGAGGCTAGTATTAAAACTGATTTCAATGGACCAAATGGATTAGACAGCCTTTAATTACCACAGCAAACTGAGTATTGTTTCTGCAAAGATAATAACTGAAATGTAGCCAGATCAGCTCTGAGTTAAGTGTATTTTCTTTTAAATCTCAGGCTAAAGAGGGATGAATAATTGTGAAATGTAAACTTGTAAAATTCTGGCCCACTGAAATCAGTTTTAATACTAGCCTCTGGATATTAACACTAAACCACATAATTACAAAATCTTATTTGCTGAAGGTAGTGGTAAGGAGACTAAGGTAACAAACAGGAATTAAGTGTAAGCATGTAGTCTAAACTACATGATGTAGCAAAAAATAAATTATGTATTTTACTATTTATTGATGACCTGGAAAAGTCATACTAATCATATAAAATTTTTTTTGTTTTTATCTGAATCATTTTCATCATCAATGAATATTGTTTTGAATTTAATGCTACATGATTAAGATTATAGGTTTTCAGAGAGTAATAGAAATAATCAGTGAGTACATTAACAAAAATAATTTATAGTTTTCTAAGTTGCTTTAATGTATAGAATATTAATTTACCCTATGGCTAGATAAAACACTGCATTGTTATTTTTATGACGACAGATAATTATTAAGCTGTTTAAATAAAAGAGCATTATTCACAATATTTAAGGCATTGAGATAAATGATTTTGAGAATGAAAGTATGTTCCAGATAAATAGCATTGCACTGACTGAACTATATTTAGAGATGCCAGTTGATTAAAACAAGTACCTTTCGATTCTCTTTCTGTTTTTAACTTTTTGTGATTAGCAGATAAAAAATGCTTTCTACTTGCATGTTATATATTTTTTATAAATTTATAATTTTGAATATACACCTTTTACAATTAAGGTAGAAAATATGGATTCATATATAAAATGATTATATCACTTATATTTTTCATCTTAAAGGTACTTCTGATTTGTTTTAGGTATTATATTATTAAGCCTTGTATAAAACATTAGTATAAAAGAGTCCTGATACTATAAATTAAACAAATGCTATGATTATTTCCACAAATATTTCTTGCATGTGTCTAAGACATTGCATTAAGCTCTCTGGGGATACAAACATGAATTTAATACAGATCATTACTGCTAGAACCCTATATTCAAACGAAGGGGTCAAGTTTCCTTAATGTCAGTCAGTAACTCCTAAACATGAGTTACTGATTGTGAATTTCTTTTTTTTTTTTTCTTTTGAGATCAAATTTTGCTCTTGTTTCCCAGGCTGGAGTGCAATGGCATAATCTCGGCTCACTGCAACCTCTGACTCAGGGTTCAAACGATTCTCCTGCCTCAGCCTCCTGAATAGCTGGGATTACAAGCCCCTGTCACCAAGTCCAGCTAATTTTTTGTATTTTTAATAGAGACAGGGTTTCACTATATCGGCCAGGCTGGTCTCAAATTCCTGATCTCAGGTGATCCACCCACCTTAGCCTCTCAAAGTGCTGGGATTGCAGGAGTGGGCCACCATGCCCGGCCTGACTGTGAATTTCAAAGAAATATTTCTAGAATAGAATGTCTTAGTTTAGATTCTTTCCAGAACAATGTTCAAGATAAAGACTTTTATTTTTTTAATTTAAAATTTTTAATTTTTATGGGTTCATAGTAGGGGTACATATTTATGGGGTACGTGAGATAGTTTGATACACGCATGCAATATGAAATAATCACATCAGGGTAAGTGGAGTATGCATCACCCTCAAGCACTTATCACTTCCTTGTGTTATAAATATTCCAATTAAACTATTTTAGTTATTTTTAAAATAGATACTAAATTATGGTTTACTGTAGTCATCCTATTGTGTAGTCAGATCCTAGATCTTACTCATCCTACTTTACTGTATTTTTGCAACCAGTGATCATTTCCCCTACCCTCCCCAGGCCCTGGTAATGATTATTCTACTCTCTGTATCCATGAGTTCAATTTTTGTAATTATTAGCTCCCACAAGTGAGTGAGAAACTTTGGCAAAGACTTTTATGTGAGCCATGTATTGGAGAATGTAACTATGGAAAGTAATAAAATTCTGAGCATTTCAGTTTCTTTATTTGCAACATGGTGATGATAATTATTTTTGTTAAAATTACAAGAAATAATTTATATAATTTATTTTAGCAACCTCTAAGAATTTCTCAATAAAGAGTAACTATTATATGCTAGAGATAGTACTTTGCCTCATACTTAATTTTTATTACCATTATTGCTTAAATCTCAAGTGCTCTTTGCTTTTCCAAAAAAAAATGTTGTTCTTTATCAATGTTTATGCCACTTTTACTTTCTTTTAAACTACAGATTCTCCTTAAAAGCAGTGTCTCTTTTTAAATGTTTTTCATGATAAAACACCATGTTACACTGAATGACTGGTACAAAATCCTGAGTAACCTTTTGGGGTTGTTGTTTGGTGAAACGTTCATTGGCTTATGTGTCTCTCTTAGACATATTGCTGAAATTCCTCTAGAATCCTTCATTTCAGTTATATTTTATTTCCTGTTTAAGCTCTGGACATCTCTGGTTCTTGTTTGTGTGGAATACATCCCTTGCCAGATGCAACCTAACAGATTCCTCTTTTCGAATCACTCTGCTGTCCTTTACACATTGTATTCCTTGATCTGCTGCCTTGCAAGACCTGTTACCCTAGCACACCAGGATATATATTTCTTATCACAGGTTTACTCAGTACACAAATATATTTTACAGCAAGTATCATAACTGAGGAAATAATGTGATATGTTGCTAGCAAGAGAAGAAAAAATGAATAAGAGGTGAAGAAAATGAGAGAGAAGCATCAAAACTAGCATAGCTAGTCACTATAGTCTTGTTATAAAAATGAAAATAATATTTGACCACTCTGAATTACCAGAATGTAAGACCACCATAAATTTGGAAAAACTTTCTGATTAAATTACAAAAAGAAGAGTTAAAAGTATAAGTCGGCTGCTGAGAAAATCCATTATTACTCTTTCCAAAAACTATAAAATAAAATAATCTTGTCTTAAGGTTCTATTGTGTATAGGGGAGAGATTCTCCATGATACTGGCAGAATGAAACATATTTTAATTGCTTATTTAAATTTTAAGATGAAACAATCATTCTCCAGTTAAGTTGAGCACCTAAAAAATTGCCTTATGCTCTGTCTTGAGGAAGCTCAAAATTGAAAGATGTATTAAGGTAAAAGTTGCCAAACTGCAATTTTACTTGATTATTCCAAGTCATAGTCTCTTTATTTAACATTTGTGGATTCTGCCAAGAAATTAAATGATTTTTTATTTTTACTACTATACTTAAGCACAGAATCTTCAGTAATAAAAGCTTGTAAATGTTTAAAAGGACACTATAGTTTAGTGTCACTCATCTTAATTTTTATGAATCTTCCTAAAATTCTTTTAATGACTTTGCAAAAGAAAAGTGGGCTTCCCAGGTCCAGATGGGTTCACAGCCGAATTCTACCAGACATACAAAGAGGAGCTGGTACCATTCCTTCTGAAACTATTCCAAACAATCCAGAAAGAGGGAATCCTTCCCAAATCATTTTATGAGAACAACATCATCCTGATACCAAAACCCGGCAGAGACTCAGCAAGAAAAGAAAACTTCAGGCCAATATCCATGATGAACATACATGCAAAAATCTTCAATAAAATACTGGCAAACCGATTGCAACAGCACGTCAAAAAGCTTATCCACCATGATCAAGTAGGCTTCATCCCGGGGATGCAAGGCTGGTTCAACATACACAAATCTATAAATATAATCCACCACATAAACAGAACCAAAGACAAAAACCACATGATAATCTCAATTGATGCAGAGAAGGCCTTTGACAAAATTCAACAGCCCTTTATGCTAAAAACCCTCAATAAACTAGGTATGATGGAACATATCTCAAAATGATAAAAGCTATTTACGACAAACCAACAGCCAATATCATACTGAATGGGCAAAAACTAGGAGCATTCCCTTTGAAATCTGGCACTAGACAAGGATGTCCTCTCTCACCACTCCTATTCAATATAGTAGTGGAAGTTCTAGCCAGAGCAATCAGGCAAGAAAAAGAGATAAAGGGTATTCAGATAGGAAAGGAGGAAGTCAAATTGTCTCTATTTGCAGAGGACATGATTGTATATCTAGAAGACCCCATCGTCTCAGCCCAAAATCTCCTGAAACTGATAAGCAACTTCAGCAAAGTCTCAGGATACAAAATCAATGTGCAAAAATCACAAGCATTCCTATACACCAATAACAGACTTAAAGAGAGCCAAATCAAGAACC
>PVKV010018824.1:0-43755 GCA_004027835.1 Alouatta palliata
CTGGAAGCCATCATTCTCAGCAAACTGACACAGGAACAGAAAACCAAACACCGCATATTCTCACTCATAGACGGGTGTTGAACAATGAGAACACATGGACACAGGGAGGGGAGCATCTCACACTGGGGTCTGTCGGGGGGGAAAAGGGGAGGGACAGCAGGGGGTGGGGAGTTGGGGAGGGATAGCATGGGGAGAAATACCAGATACAGGTGATGGGGAGGAAGGCAGCAAATCACACTGCCATGTGTGTACCTATGTAACAATCTTGCATGTTCTTCACATGTACCCCCAAACCTAAAATGCAATAAAAAGTATATATAAAAAAAAAAAATATGAAGCAAGATAGACAGTCAAGGAAGTAGCCATGTCCTCAGGATGTGGCAACCTGGGTGAACTCACCATCAACACAATAAACTCGAGCATTCTTATGGCAATCAAGTTCATTTAAGCAAATCCATCTTCAGTAGGGAATTTCTGCATAAAAAGCATGTGCATTTTGACTGTCCTCTGACTAACCCTTTGCTCATTAAAACATAAAAAACACATCCCTGGGTGGAGATTTAAGATGCAAATGAGGCATGTGATGTATGAACAAGCATGTGCAGCTACTGCTCATGTGCACCCAGAAGACCACCTAGAACATGCTCACTAATAACAGATATTCCCACCCCCTTATGAATAATCATATAAGACTCACATAAAGGGAGCCTCTCCAGGGCCAGTCTTCAGTCTCATCCTCCCTGAATCCTCTCTCAGGGTGTACTGTCTATTCTGTGTCTAACTTTCAAAATATTCTTTCTCCTTTGCAATAAAATGCTCTATGCTGTATTTCCTTTGCTGTATATCTTCTGTTTAAATTATTTTAAATTAAGAAGATAAAAACTAAGGTTTCACAACTGCTATCAATACATATAAACTGTATGAAATCAGGAATATTTGTTTTGTGATATATTCCAAATACCTGAAGTAGTTTTAGCACATAATAATTGCTCAATAATATGTGTCAAATTATCTTATTAATTTCCAATTTAATATTTCCTCAATATTTCTACCGTTGTACATTATTTATTCCTCTACAGTGGATCATTTTATTTACTCAAGCAGATAGTCTTTTTTGACTCAAAGTAAAGCTCCAAATCCCATTATATTTGAATAGCTATTTCAGTAAATGTAACTATACAGAGACTAGTTAAATTGGGTGTAAAACAATTCATGAGCAAATTACAGTACTAAAACCGTTCTTCCTGTTACTATAAATATACAATCATTATTTCACTTTTCTTTCAAGTTGATTGTCTCTCCTGAGGTTTGTGAGACAAATTTACATATTTATCTTCTATGTTAATCTTTTGAGGTAAACTCTACAAAGGCTATTAGAAATGAAAAAAGTCCTCTGATTTTTTCTGATGTGAACAATTAGCAGAAACCAATCATTTGCTTTTTAATAACATTGTAACCATATGTTAAGTGAATGCATTAATCTTGATTAGCTTGCTTCCAGACATTTGCAGTTGGGAGTTACTGATGTGTACACTGATACAGAGATTTTTCAAGTCACGTATAGCTGTAATTTCTATAGTAAAAAGTAACTGAAAAGAATGATGCAAGTGTAACTATGGTGCTGATGGAGTGTAGAAGAGAAAAACAGAAAATATTGCTGAAGAAACAAAAAATTGGGGTAAAAATTAGCTAATTTAAACTAGAAAAGGCAACAATTTCATCTTCTATATTACACAAACTTTAATATAAATCAATGTATAATTTACTTGGCTGATTACTAATGTCACAATACTATTTTGGGTCTTTTTGACTTAAAAAATATGAAATGTACAATTGTAACCAAAATATTGCACATAAGAATTTTGAGGAAAAAAAGTAAAATCATTCAGTGATTATCATAATGAAGATTAAAGCAGTCATTTTATAGGTTTACATCTTACAAATTTCACTTCTTCCAAATGTTTCCTTTGTGGTTTCATTGTTGTAAAAATTGTTTTTTTTCTTTCTGTAATTCTACCAAAATGAGCTACCACCGATCTTGAAATGTACTCACTTGCTAGAAATATGTATATTTATAATTATGTGTATAAAATCTTTTAAAAATCAAAAATTATCTGTCTCTCTCTTTTTTTTTTTTTTTTTTTGAGATGGAGTTTCGCTCTTGTTACCCAGGCTGGAGTGCAATGGCGCGATCTCAGCTCACCGCAACCTCCGCCTCCTGGGTTCAAGCAATTCTCCTGCCTCAGCACCCCAAGTAGCTGGGACTACAGGCACGTGCCACCATGCCCAGCTAATTTTTGTATTTTTAGTAGAGACGGGGTTTCACCATGTTGACCAGGATGGTCTCGATCTCTTGACCTCGTGATCCACCCGCCTCGGCCTCCTAAAGTGCTGGGATTACAGGCGTGAGCCACCGCGCCTGGTCTCTCTTTTTAAACAACAACAAAATAAACTTAGGTAGCATCATACTTAATAGTGCACATATTGAACAATCTCTGAAGAAGAATAAAGGTAAGAATTCCCAGTCTCCTTACTTATGGAGAAAATGTTACTCAAAGACCTACAAATAATAGAAAGAATAAATAGAAAAATGTAGTTTACTTAAAGATCATAATTAAAGATGTAAAACATTCTATGTTTGCACATAATATTGTTGTTTATGTAGAAAATCTTAAGAATGCTACCAAATAAGTACTAGAACTACAAACTGAAATTATCTATGTTGTTGGCTACAAGGTTAACGTACGACCAGAAATGGATCCATACTTATGTGCTCAACATAATTTTTAAAAAGGTGCCAATGCAATACAACATGAAAAGAAAAATATGTTCAACCAGTTGTACTTGGGTAATATAGATATCCATACCAAAATAAAAGTGATTCTGTATTAATGCCTCACACTACACACACACACACACACACACACACATTCCATGGTTGCATGGATATGAATATTAAGGCTGAGCATAAAAGTGTTAGAGACAGCTAGGTGTGGTGGTTCATGCCTGTAATCACAGCACTTTGGGAGGCCAAGGTAAGTGGATCACTTGAGGTTAGGAGTTCTAGACCACCCTGGCCAGCATGGTGAAACCCCATCTCTACTAAAAATAGAAAAATTAGCTGGGCATGGTTGTGCGCACCTGTAATCCCAGCTACTCTGGAGGCTGAGACAGGAGAACTGCATGAATCCAGGAGGCAGAGGTTACAGTGAGCTGAGATCGCGCCACTGCACTCTAACCTGGGTGACAGAGCAAGACTCCAAAACAAACAAACAAACAAAAAATGTTAGAAACAAACATAGCAGAGTGGAGTGTCTTTGGGATTTGAGAGAGGGCAACGGATTATTAGACTAAACGCTAAAAGCAATAGCCTTAATTTTAAAAATTAATAATTTAACTTCATCAATATTAAAAGATCGTTACTTGTCAAACCACATCATTAAAAAAATGAAGCATCAAGTATCAGACTAGGAGAAACTTTAAAACAAAGGATTTGACGCAGGCAAATGTCCTTACATAAATGTCATAAATTTATTTGTGATTTAATTTAATGTAATTGCTGCCTCAGTATCCATTTGTTGGTCTGACAGTAAGTTGTTTAAAGCTTAGTTATACCCATCATTTTTGGCCTAGTTAAAACTTCTCCTTCATTTGTGGCTGTTTATAATATAATCTGCTTTTCATCCTACTGACTCAAATCTCAATATATCTCACAGCTACTGATAACAATAAAACCTAATGGTTGATACCAGAGTCAAGTAAATAAGTTCCCCTTTGTGTGTGTGTGTGTGTGTGTGTTTTCCTAAACCAGCCAAAGCACGGACTCCGAGGGAAAGCCTAAGGGATAATGGCCACACACCTTAGTAAAGACGTAGTCCCATGGGTCCTTTCTCTTTTGTTCATTCCTCACTGGTTGAACATCCTGCTGTCTCTGGACTTCCTGCCAGTTCTCATGGGCACCCCTCTTCTTTTGTGGATCTGAGTAATAAATCTTTTTTTACTTAACGTGTATCGTTGACTCCTATGTGTATTACCTGATCAACACACATGAAACTAACTTGTTTCCTATTCGGGGCCTTCCTGGAGAGTTACTATCTTGGTAGGAAAGAACTTGACACAGGTCTGACAATTGGTACAAGGGCATCTGCCAGTATAAACAAGTTTCCTGTGAGAGGGACACGTGGCCATAGGTCAGATAGATATCAAGCCATCTGCCAGGATAAAGAAGAATCCCATAAAAGGTGTACTGTAAACATCCATGTTCATTTCCCCTGGACTTCCATCAGCACAGGACCGGAACTTACAGCCACGTCCCAGAGAAGAAGTACAAAACAAAATTAGAACAAAATATGACAATAAAGAACTTTACAGCTCAATACTGAAAGACAACAAACTTAACAACAATGTGTAAGTATCAAACAGCAGATACTATAATATCTAACAGCCAATAATTACTATGTAACTATAGCCATTTTGTAAAAAGAGTTATGTTAATAAATGAAAGCACAAGAAAGATTCTCAACAACAGCGATTACCAAAGATATACGGTTTTCAACCACAATTTGGTAACACCATACATATCCGCTGAAGTGTCAGAAAAAAAAGGGTGGACGATATTAAATGTTGGTAATGATACAGAACAGGTGGAGCTCTTATACATTGCTAATGGGAATATAAAGTGGTTCACACACTGGAGAAATGTCTGGAAGCTTCTTATAAAACTAAATATACATCCTCCCAGCAATTCTACTCTTAGGAATTATCTAAGAGAAATGAAAAGATTTTCACAATTTGATTTGTAGAGGAATAAAAACTGAAAGTTTTATTCCTAATAGCCAAAAGTTGACAATACCTTAAACACTGATCGATAGGAAAAATGGCTAAATATATTGCAGTATAGACACAAAATAATGCAATTTAGCAAAAGAACACAGAATAAACTACTAGTATATGAGACAACATGGATGAGTCCCAAAAATAATTTACCAAGTAAAAAGAGACTTATATAAACAAAGTAAATACAGTTTGAGTCCATTATATAGAATTCTGGAATAAAGACATGTTAATCTATAATGCCTAAATAATAAGAATTGTAGTTGACTCTCATAAATAGGTGTTGGAATGAACTGAGACAGGCATGAGAGGGAATTCTGAAAGAATACAAATATTCTACATATTGCTAAATGTTTCAGTTCCACAGTTACATTCATTTGTTAAAACTCAAAGAATTTACACTTTTGATGTATGTATTTCAATTATGACAAGTGGAAATAAAACATCAGAATACTATAAGCAAATACTGCATTATTCTGAATAACTAGCATGCTCAAATATTTAGGGAGGAGTGGGCATGATGGCTTATATCTGTAATATTCTTGCTTTTTGAGAGGCCAAAGCAGGTGGATTACTTGAGGCCAGAAGTTTGAGACAAGCCTGAGTAACCTGGAGACACCCTCATCTCTGCAAAGATAAAAAATAAAGAAGTTAGTTGGGCATGGTGTCATGTATCTGTAGTACTAGCTATTTGCAGGCTTAGAGTGAGACCATCACTTGAGCCAAAGAGTTTGAAGTTACAATGAGCTATAATTGTGCCACTGCACGCTGGCCTGAGCAACTGAGTAAGTCTCTGTCTCATATATATGATTATTTTTATAATTTTATGCATTCACTATACTATACATTTTAGCCTTATTTTAAAGTATACTCTTTGAACTTATTTATATATATATATTGTGTTTATAAATATATGTTTATGGTAATACATATTTATTAATATACATTTATGATAATATATTAATTTTTATATATTTAGGGAAGAATCTAGTGACATTTAATTTACTTAACAGTGCACAAAAATGGTGGTTGTATACATAGGTAGATGGATAGATAAATGCCAAGATTGGAATAGAAAATCAGGACAAAATATTACTTTGAGAAACTAAGTATATATAGCTCTTCTATACAGGAGTTTATTATACATTTCTCTTAACTTTGCTGGGTTCAAAATTTGTATAATATAGCATTGCAAATTAGTATTTTAAACTACATGTATAAGCAGTCTTCACTTTGTACAGATCTGATATACATAGGTATCAGTTACTGTGGTTTACTTAAAAGGCACCAATCTGTCAACGACACAATTTGAAATGCAACTGCCATGATATGTAAACTATAATTCCATAAGGTACAAACTTCACTGCTAGCTCACTGGTCCACATGTCATTGTATAAATAACCAATATACATTAGGATCAGTGACCAATCACATCACCTCTTTCAAAGTCTTATCAGTGATTAGTCACTGTGAATTTGTTATTTAGTTCATGCACAGACAGCACATTGTGCAGTAGTGTGATTGCTGTCTCTCAGTGATAAACTCACATAATATATATAAAAGCTGTATAATTAAAGAGTGGAATTGATGGTATTTGAATTATATCTCATTTTTAAATATAAAATAAAAATTCTAATGCCAGTGTATACATTTGAAACATCCATATAACCCAGGTTATGTAATTATCGCTACTATTTTGTTCCATAACATTACCTTCACCTCATCCCCTCACCAAAAAAACACTGTACTTACAGATTAGAATAAACAAAATCCGTAACACTAACAACACCAACTGCTGGAAAGTTTGAGGAGCAATAGAATCTCTCATTCATTGTTGGTGGGAATGCAAAGCAGTACAGCCACTTCAGAAGACAGTTTGTTGGTTTTATGCAAAACTAAACATATTCTTATCATGTAATCTAAAAATCACACTTCTTTGTAATTACCCAAAATAGCTGAAACTGATGTCTACCCAAAAAACCTGCACATGAGGTCTGTGACAGCTTCATTCACAATTACCAAAACTTGGAAGCAACCAAGACATACTTCAGTAGCTGAACAGATAAACTGTAGTATTTTAAAGAATGAATAAATGAAAGAGAAAATTGCCAAAAAAGATGAAAGTGCCACAAAGGAATCCAAAGTGATAAGTCTGAAAATAAAATTTTAATAGAATACAAGTGAAGTTACAGAAGAAATATAGCTAACCATGGAAATATTGGTAGTGACCTGTTTGAGAGACTGCAGACATGCAACAAGAGGAACATACGACAAGAGGTAAAAACTACATTATTGACAGATATTAAAAAAAAAGCAATATAAAGAAAAGGATGAAGATATCCTAAAGGAAGTGACTCTGCCAAAAGGGCCCATTTACTAAGTACTCAGATATATTTCACAACATTTGTAAAATGTTTGAAGCTAATCTAAATTTAGGACTTTGGTGATTTGCTAAAGCATAGAAAAGATGCTAGTATTGTAAATAAACTATAGTCATAAGCCGAATAACATTTCCATCAATGACAGACAGCATATACAATTGTGGTGCCATAACTTTTGCCTAGTGATGCCTTAGTCATCTTAATTATAGCACACAACATTACTCACCTGCTTATGGTGATCCTGGTTTACACCAACCTGCTGTACTGCAAGTCATCTAAAAGAATAGCACACCTGTAATCCCAGCACTTTGGGAAGCCGAGTTGGGTGGATCACGAGGTCAAGAGATCGAGACCATCCTGGTCAACATGGTGAAACCCCGTCTCTACTAAAAATACAAAAATTAGCTGGGCGCGGTGGCGTGCACCTGTAGTCCCAGCTACTCGGGAGGCTGAGGCAGGAGAATTGCTTGAACCCAGGAGGCGGAGGTTGCGGTGAGCCGAGATCGCGCCATTGCACTCCAGCCTGGGTAACAAGAGCGAAACTCCGTCTCAAAAAAAAAAAAAAAAAAAAAAAAAAAAGAATAGCACACACAATTATGTATAGTACAAAATACTTGATAATGATAATAAGTGACTGGGTAACTGATTTTATGTATTTACTATATTATGTATTGTACCCTTATTTTAGAGTATACTCCTTCTACTTATTAAAAAAATTATCTATGAAGTAGCTCCCATGCAGGTCCTTCAGGAGTATTTCAGAAGAAGGCATTGTTATGAGAGATGACAGATTCATGTATGTTGCTGCCCCAGAAGACCTTCCAGTGAGACAAGATGTGAAAATGGAACACAGTGATATTGATGATCCTGACCTTGTGTAGGCCTCGGCTCATGTGTGCTTGTTTTAGTTTTTAACAAAAAAGTGTAACAAGTAAAACTGAAAATTTTAAAAATAGAAAAACGTATCTGCCCAAAGGTGCTGAAAACTGATGTCTACCCAAAAACTGCACATGGAATAGAATAAGAATATAAACAAAGAAAACATTCAGTGCCCCATACAGATATATGATATTTTATCTTTTATACCATACTTTTACAGAACACTATGTCACTCATCAACAGAAATACATTCTGGTGTTAGGGACAGTGGCTCATGCCTGTAATCCCAACAGTCTGGGAAGCCAAGGAGGGAGGATCACTTAAAATCAGGAGTTCAAGACTAGCCCGGGCTGCATAGCAATACCCTATGTCTACAAAAAGGTTTCTAAAAAGCCAGTTGTTATGGCATGTGCCTGCAGCCCCAGCTACTCAAGAGGGTGAAGTGGGAGGATTGCTTGACTCCTGACAGGTCTAGGCTACAGTGAGCCATTATTGTGCCACTGCACTCCAGCCTGGGTGACAGAGCAAGATTCTATCAATAACAATAAAAAAGTAAAAAATAAAGTATTTTTTCAGTACTGTACATAGAAACCTGAAAAAAAATTCAGAAATGCATTGTAAGGCAACATTATCATTGTTCAAACATCAGAGAGCACAGATGAAAACCTAGGTATCATAACTTCCTGCACACCTAGTCTATATGGCATAGCACATTTCTCCTGGACTACAGACCCGTACAACAGATTACTATACTCAATACTGTAAGCAACTGAGGCAAGATGGTAAATATTTGTGTATTTAAACATAGCTAAATACAAGAAAGTTACAGTAAAACAAGAGTAAGAGATTAAAAAATGGTACATGTATATAGCCATTCACTACGGCTAGACAGGTGGGACATGGAGCCCTCAGAACTGGAAGTTCCTCTGTGTGAGTCAGTGAGTTGGTAGTGAGTAAACATGATGGCCTAGGGCATTACCACACACTACTGCAGTCTGTATAAACACCATAAAATTAAACTATACTAAATTCATCTAAAATTTTTTTCTTAGACAGCTAGAGAAAAGATGCAAATCACTTACAAAGGGAATCTCATCAGGCTAACAGCAAAGCTTTCAGAAGAAATCCTTTGAGCTAGAGGAAACTGGGAGTCCATATTCAGTATTCTTAAAGAAAAGAATTTCCAACCAAAAATTTTATATTTAGCCAAACTAAGCTTAAAAAAAGAAAAAAAAAAAAAGGAAAGGAAAAAAGAAATACAATCCTTTTTAGGCAAATAAATGCTAAGAGAACTTATTACCACCAGATCTATCTTACAAGAGATATTGAAGGAGTGCTAAATATAGAAAGAAAAGACCATTACTGGCCACTACAAAAACATATTAAGTGCATAGATCAGTGAAACTATAAAGCAACCATACAAACAAATCTGCTCAATGAAGTAAGAGAAGACACAAACAAATGGAAAAACATTTAGGAAGAATCAATATTGTGAAAATGATCTTACTGCCCAAAGTAATCTATAAATTCAGTGGTATCCCCATCAAGCTACCATTGATTTTCTCCACAGAATTAGAAAAAAGAAAACACTTTAATTTCATATAAAACCAAAAAAGAGCCCATATAGCCAAGACAATCCTAAGCAAAAAGAACAAAGCTGGAGACATTACACTACCTGACTTCAGACTATGCTACAAGGCTACAGTAGCCAAAACGGTATGGTACTGGTATCAAAACAGACATATAGAACAATGGAACAGAATGGAGGCCTCAGAAATAACATCACCCATCTACAATCATCTGATATTTGACAAAGTGGACAAAAACAAGCAATGGGGAAAGGATTCCCTATTCAATAAATGATGTTGGGAAAACTGGCTAGCCATATGCAGAAAACTGAAACTGGATCCCTTTCTTACACTGTATACAAAAATTAACTCAAGATGGATTAAAGAATTAAATATAATACCTAAAACCATACAAACCCTAGAAGAAAACCTAGGCAATACCATTCAGGACACAGGCACGGGCAAAGACTTCATGACTAAAACACCAAAAGCAATGGCAACAAAAGCCAAAATTGACAAGTGGGACCTAATTAAACTGAAAGGATTCTGCACAGCAAAAGAAACTATCATCAGAAGGAGCAGGCAACCTACAGAATGGGAGAAAAATTTTGCCATCTATCCATCTGACAAAAGGCTAATATCTAGGATCTACAACAAACCTCAACAAAGTTACAAGAGAAAAACAATTCCATCAAAAAGTGGGCAAAGCACATGAACAGATTCTTCTCAAAAGAAGACATTTATGCAGCCACATAAAATATGTGAAGCATATGAAAGAAGCTCATCATCACTGATCATTAGAGAAATGCAAATCAAAACCACAATTAGATACCATCTCATGCCAGTTAGAATGGGTATCATGAAAAAGTCAGGAAACAACAAATGCTGGAGAGAATGTGGAGAAATAGGAATGCTTTTATGCTGTTGGCAGTTCAACCATTGTGCAAGAAAGTGTAGTGATTCCTTAAGGATCTAGAACCAGATCCTTGCATTTGACCCAGCAGAACCAGAAATAGCATTTGACTCAGCAATTTCATTAACTGGTATATATCCAAAGGATTCTAAATCATTCTACTGTAAAGATTCATGCATACGTATGTTTACTGTAGCACTGTTCACAATAGCAAAGACTAGGAACCAACCCAAATACCCATCAATGACAGACTGGATAAAGAAAATGTGGCACATACACACCGTGGAATACTATGCAGCCATAAAAAGGATGAATTCATGTCCTTCACAGAGACACAGATGAAGCTGGAAATTATCATTCTCAGCAAACTAACACAAGAGCAGAAAACCAAACACTGCATGTTCTCACTCATAAGTGGTAGTCGAACAATGAGAACACATGGACACAGGGAGGGGAATATCAGACACTATGGTCTTTCAGGGGCCAGGGGTTAGGGGAGGGATAGCATTAGGAGAAATACCTAATGTAGATGACGGGTTGGTAGGTGCAGCAAACCACCATGGCACATGTATACCTATGTAACAAACCTGCACGTTCTGCACATGTACCCCAGAACTTGAAGTATAATTAAAATAGCTAACAATGCAATGACAGGACCAAATCCACACAGAGCAATACTAACTTTGAATTTAAACAAGCTAAATGTCCCAATTAAAAGACACAATTGGCAAACTGGATAAAGAAGCAAGACCCAATGATATGGTATCTTCAAGAGACCCATCTCACATGCAATGCCCTTAGGCTCAAAGCAAAGAGATGGAAAAAAATCTACCAAGTAAACAGAAAGCAGAAAAAAGCCAGGGTTGCTATTATAATTTTATACAAAACAGATTTTAAACCAACAAAAATCAAAAGAGACAAAGAAAATCATTACAAAATGGTAAGGTGGTCAATTCAACAAGAAGCTCTAACTATCCTAAATATATGATCACTCAACACAGGAGTACCCAGATTCATAAAGCAAATTGTCAGAGGCCTATGAAGAGCCTCAGATAACCACATAACAATAGTTGGAGACTTCAACACCCCACTGATAGTATTAGATCATCAAGGCAGAAAACCAACAAAGATTCTGGACCTGAACTTTACACTTGACCAAATGAATCTAATAGACATCTACAGAACTCTCCATCTAAAAACAACAAAATATACATTCTTCTAATTTGAACATGGCATATACTCTAAAACTGAACACATGATTGACCATAAAACAATTCTCAGCAAATTCTGAAAAATCAAATTATACCAACCACACTGTCAGACTACAGCACAACAAAAATGGAAATCAGTACTAAGAAAATTGCTTAAACCATACTATTACATGGAAATTAAACAATCTGCTCCTGAATAACTTTTGGGTAGATAATAAAATTAAGATAGAAATCAAGAAATTCTTTGAGATTAATGAGAACAAAGATACAACATATCAGATTTTCTGGAACACAGCTAACACAGTGTTGAGAAGGAAATTTGTAGCACTAAACTGTCACATCAAACAATTAGACAGATCTCAAATTAAAAACCTAACATGGCATCTGGAGAAACCAGAGAAACAAGGACAAAGCAACTTCAAAGCTAGTAGAAGACAATAACCAAAATCAAAGCTGAACTAAAGGAAATGGAGACGCAAAACACCACATAGAAACCAACAAATTCTTATTTTCTTATTTGAAAGAAGGAATGAGATAAGTAGATTGTTAGCAGTATTAATAAAAAAAAATAGAGAAAACCCAAATAACACAATCAGAAATGACATTCTTGCAGCACTGTTTACAATAAGTAAGACTTGGAAGTCACCTAAGTGTCCATCAACAGATGAATAGATAAAGAAACTACACATACATACATGAAGTACTATTCAGCTACAGAAAAGAAAGATCCAGTCATCTGCAACAACAAGTATGGAACTGAAGATCATTATGTTTAGTGAAATAAGTAATATTTCACACAGAAAGACAAACATTGCATGTTCTCACTTATTTGTGAGATCTAAAAGTTGAAACAATTGTAGTCATGGACAATCAGTGTGGAAGAATGGTTACCAGAGGCTGGGAAGGGTAAGGGGGCATTGTGTGGGAGATGGGGTTGATTCACATGTACAAAGAAATAGAAAGAATGAATGACACCTACGATTTTATAGCACAATATAGTGACTATAGTAAATAATAACTCAATTATATATTTTTAAATGACTTAAAGAATGTAATTGGATTGTTTGTAACACAAAGGATAATTGCCGTGGATGGATACCCTATTCTACCAGATGTGCATATTTCACATTGTATGCCTATATCACACCATCTCATGTAGCTCAAGAATATATACAGTGACTACCCACAAAATTTTGAAAAATGAAAATAATAAATAAAAAGAAATGACTAAAGGAAAATTACCACTGACTCCACAGAAGCACAAAAAATCTTAAGAGGTGACTATAAACATGTCCTCTTTGCACGCAAACTAGAAAACCTAGAAATGGACAAATTTCTGGAAACATACATCTTTTTAAGATTGAACCAGGAAGAAATTGAATCCCTGAACATATCAGTAACAATTTCCAAAACTGAATCACTAATAAAAAGCCTACCAACTAGAAAAAGCTAAGGACAAGGAGGATTTGCAGCCAACTTCTACCAGATGTGTAAAGAAGAGCTGGTACCATTCCTACTGAAACTATTTCAGAAAATTGAAAAGAAGGGACTCCTCTTTAACTCATTCTATGAGGCCAACATCATCCTGATGCTGAAACCTGGCAAAGATACAACAAAGAAATTAAACTTCAGGCCAATATCCTTGATGAACATTGATGCAAAAATCCTCAGCAAAACACTAGCAAACCAAATCCAGCAACACATCAAGAAGCTAATCCACCAGGATCAAGTAGGATTCATTCCTGAAATTCTAAGTTGGTTCAGCATACGCAAATCAATAAATGTGATTCATCACATTAACAGAATAGAAACAAAATCCACATGATCATCTGAAAAGTTGCTGAAAATGCTTTCAATAAAATTTTAATAAAATTCAACATCCCTTAATGTTAAATACCCTTGTAATAGAATGGTTTATATTCCTTTGGGTGTACATGCAAGGGTATATTCATTATAGCACTGTTTACAATAGCAAAGACATGAAATCAATCCAAATGCCCATCAATGATAGACTGGATAAAGAAAATGTGGCACATATACATCATAGAATACTATGCAGCCATAAAAAGGAACTAACTTATGTCATTTGCATGGATATTAATTGAGCTAAAAGCCATTTTCCTCAGCAAATTAATGCAGTAACAGAAAAGCAAACACAGCATGTTCTTGTTTATAAGTGGGAGCTGAAGAGTGAGAACACAGGGACACAAGGAGGGGAACATTACATACTGGAGTCCGTCAGTGGGTGGGGAAGGAGGAGGGAGAGCATTAGGAAAAATAACTGATGCATGCTAGGTTTAACACCTAAATGATGGGTTCATAGGTGCAGTAAACCACCGTGGCACATGTTTACCTTTGTAATAAACCTGCACATCCTGCACATGTACCCTGGAAATTAAAATTAAAATTAAAGAAAAAATCCTTAACAAACTGGCAAAGACTTAGTGAGGAAGACACCAAAAGCAACTGCAACAATAACAAAAATTGACAAGCAGGACCTAATCAAACTAAAGAGCTTCCACACAGCAAAAGAAACTATCAACAAAGTAAACAGATAACCAACAGAATTGTAGAAAATATTTGAAAACTATGCATGAAAAAAATTAACATCTAGAGCCTGTAAGAAAATTAAACAATTCACCAAACAAAAAATTAGCAATCTCATTAAAAAGTGGACAAAAGACCTGAACAGAATTCCTCGAAAGAAGGCATACACATGGGCAATAAGCATGTGAGAAAATGGTCAATTATTAATCAGTAGGGAAATGCAAATCAAAACCACAATGAGTTGCCATCTCATACCAGTCAGAATGACTATTATTAAAAAGTCAAAAAATAACAGATGCTGGTGAAGTTGTGAAGAAAAGGGGACACTTATACACTGCTGGTAGAATATACATTAGTTCAGTCACTGTGAAAAGCAGTTTAATGATTTCTCAAAGAAATTAAAACAGAGCTACCATTTGACTGGTAATCCCGTCATTGGGTATACACCCAAAGGAATATAAATCATTCTACCATAAAGACACATGTACTCTTACATTTGTAGCAGCACTATTGACAATAGCAAAGGCATGGAACCAAACCACATGTCCAATGTAGATGAACTGGATTAAGAAATTGTGGTACGTATACGTCATGGAATCCCATACAGCCATAAAAAGAATGAAATCACGTCTTTGCAGTAACATCGATATAGCTGGAGGCTGTTATGCTAACCTAATTAAAGTAGGAACAGAAAAGCAAATACTTCATGCTCTCACTTGCAAATGAAACTAAATATTGAGCATATATGGACACAAAGAAGAGAACAATAGGAACTAGGGCCTACTTGAAGATGTAGGGTAAGAGAAGGGTGAGAATTGATAAAGTACCGATTGGGTATATGCAGATTACCAGATTAACGAAATTATATGTACACCAAACCCCTGTGATATACAAGTTACCAATATAACAGACTTGCACACATACCTCCAGAACCTAACATATTGGAAAAAAATGTAATATTTTCTCTACTTTAGGCATTTGCTTTATTTTAAAAATTGATAGAATAAAATACGCACTTTTTTTTACTATTAGAGCCTTATAAAATATTGATCCTTTTAGAAATAAGATATAATTGTTTATTTTCATTACCTTTTGATCTCTAATGACATAATCATAACTTTAATTCTTGTTGCTAGCATTTTCATGGTGTAATTTAAATATTTCTTACAGATTTTATGGAAGCTACAGTTCTTTAAAAGTAGTAACTGAAGTTATTTATGTTATGACTGTATTTTTACCCCATGGTATGGGTTTTTAAAAAATCATACTCAACTACATATAATATAAAAATATCCACTTTTACCAGTTTTAAGTGTTCAACTTAGTGTCATTAATCACATTTGCAGTATTGCACAAACACCACCACTATCTATTTCTATAACTTTTTCATCAGCTCAAATTGCCTAAACTAGGCAGTAAATTCCCTTTCCCCCTTCTCTCTCAAACCCTGGTAGCTAATATACTTTCAGTCCCCATGAATTTGCTTATTTTAGATATTTCAATGCTCTGCCCAGTGGCTCATGCCTATAATCCCAGCACTTTGGGAGACTCAGACAGGTGAATTGCTTGAGGTTACAAGTCTGAGACCAGCCCAGACAATATAGTGAGTCTATATGTCTACAAAAGATTTTTTTTTAATTAGCTGGGCAAGGTGGCACGGGCCTGTGATCCCAGCTATTTAAGGGAGTGAGGTGGGAGGATAATTTGAGCCCAGGAGGTTGAGGCTGGAAGTGAGCCATAATCTTAGTATTGCATTTTAGGTGAGAGAGTGAGAATCTTTCTCAAAAAAAAAAAAAAAAACATATGTAATATAAATGGAATCACAATAATTTCTCTTTTCTGTCTGCCTGATTTTACTTGAGATGTTTTTAAGGTGCATCCATGTTGTAGCTTGTATCAGAACTTCCTTCTTATGTCTCAATAATGGGAGTTTGTTTTTAACTGAGAAATGTAATAAGACCATGTTAACTTTGAAAACAATTTTTGTTGCCTTATTGATAGTATTTTTTTTTTTTTGCTTTTTTTTTCCTATTGCCTTGAGCAAAAGATGGTAAGTACTTTATTCTTTATTTATTATGGTTTTTCTTCTGCTGTAGGGTTACTGAAAATTGTTATTTTTATTGATGTTCTCTTTTGCATGTACTGCATTAAGAATTCTCTAAGTTTATTTTTCATATTTGCCTCTGTATCTTTGATATCGCCACTCTTTTGTCCTTTATGGGCTACTGTCCTTACTAATATTCTTGTATTATGATGGCTTTTTTTAGCCTGACATTGCTTCAATTACTTCTTTGAATCTTGCCAAAAGAGAGATGTTCATAAGACTATCTTAATGAAGAAACAATTACTATATTAAAGACTCTATTAAAATTTTTATCTTTACATAGCTTTTGAAGCTACAGGAAAATCAATTATATATTATGTGGATTTTTTTTCTCATAGCATTTCTCATTCACTAAGGCTTCCATATCTTTCTGAATGCTACTGCTGATTTGTTCACATAGAAGCCTCCTCATCATCCTGCAAGAGGAACTTGGATATCTTTCACCATCTTTTTTAAGATACCATCAGTTTTCCTCTCCTACCCCCAGGCATGAGTTTTGTATCACTTACATTTATACTTTATAATGATTTGGCCCAAGTAAGACATTCAATACATTCTTAATGAGTGGATCAATGAAGATTCTTGCAAA
Source organism: Alouatta palliata (assembly GCA_004027835.1). Classification (NCBI taxonomy): domain Eukaryota; kingdom Metazoa; phylum Chordata; class Mammalia; order Primates; family Atelidae; genus Alouatta; species Alouatta palliata. The sequence continues at coordinate 17,026 of PVKV010018824.1, forward strand.
CAAAATCCAGGGAAATCCTCGAGTTGCATAGTGGATTGTGTATTTCTCTTATATTCATTTGCCTAATGACTTTATCAAGCTCCTGTCAACAAGCAGAAATAAATTTAATCTTAGCAAATTTTAAGTGATAGATAAAAGCATCCTAATTTATGCAAAAGGTTCATTGTACTTCGGTCCCAAGAGTGGTACAAAATCCCGTTTCTCTGCTTTTGTGTAGAACATTAATTCTGATGTCTAAATAGCCTTTCCCAAATCACTTGCTAAAAGTGTGACTTTGAAAAAATCATATAGTCTTTCTCATTTCTGTTTTCTCTTTGGAAAAAAAAAATAAATATTTCCATACCTTATTGAGATTAAAATGTAGCATCGATATTATATTTACTGGATTTTTTGACATGCAGGAATTCCTTGTATATTTTAGATATAAGATGTTTGATGGCTTGTGAAACTGCATGTATCTTCTCAGCTTGATATTTTTTGTTCCTTTTCATAATATTTTATATTTTCTTTCTAATACTTACTGTTCCTGTCTCTTATAGAATCTTTCGTTATTTATTTCTCTTCCTTTCAGAGTACTACCTCTAATTGTGCTTTGCATTACAAAAACAGATCTTTGTTCATTAAACATAGTAAGGCCTTGTGTGTCTGATAATATATGTATTGACTTTCACATTTAAATAAAAGTTTGGCATACAAAAAACCTAGGTTTAAAATTAATTTTTTTTATTATTTTAGAAGTATTTCTCATTTCTCTTCCCATATTTAATGAGTAACTCAGTCAAATTAGCAATAGGTATTTTCAAAGTCACTATTGAATGTTTGATGCCAATAACATTCTTATTCCTCTGAAGGCTACACACTTACTGGAATCTTTTTACCGTTTAGTTTTTAAAATGTCCATCTTAATATAGCTTCATTTTTCTCATTTATCCTGTTTGCCACTCTTTGAACTCTTTGAATGGGAGGACTTTCATCTTTTGTTAGTTCTGGAATTAATGTGTCTTTTTTTAATTCAAATATTTCTATCTTTTTTTTCTCTCTTATTTGTTTGACTATTAGTTTATTTTCTTAAATTTGGCCTTCTTAGTATTTCATATCACTTAAGCATTTTCTTTTTTAAGTATTTTCCCTAGCTTTACTACTTTCTTCGGCCTATAAAAGTGTTTGTGAACTTGCCTCTCAGCTTGCTGTTTGTCTTTAATCATTTCAACTTTGCTGATTATGTTTTTTCTTTTATTCTTTTGTTTAAAAAATTAATGATTAAAAGTAGAGACAAAACATAATATAAAATACATATGATACACATACATGCATGTGTATATCCATAAATGTGATGTTATTATATCAGTTTATTGTTTCTAATATACACACACATATAATTTTTATTTCTTTTTTAAGGTACCAATATCCTCCCTTAAATTTTCAAGACTGCTTGCAAGATTGAAAAGATATTGTTAAAGAAATCCTGTAATATTTTTGGATGAGACCTTGTCTATTTTTATGGTTTTGCTCTTTCAATTTGTAGTTGCTACATTATTTTCTTTTGGAAATATTTCAACATAATATTATCACCACTATAGCATTGCTATATTGTGTCAAAGTTTGAATCCTAATAAACAGGAGCACAACCCAAAATTATTTGTTAAAAGCAAAAAGATTTTAAAAATTTTATCTAGAATCATGTGACATTTTGTTCTTTCCTTGATCCTGTTGAAGAAACATCACCATCACAAGTGATAAAAGACTAGGAATATTTGTATGTTGTACAAATATTTGTATGTTGTACAATATTTGTATGTTGAAGTGAAGTCACCTGGTACTTGCACAAAATTAGCATAATGTGAGGCTGAAGTTCTGTTCGTGATTGTCGTAGGGAGGAAAATATAAAGCAGGGGGCCAACTCTGAATGAAAATTATTCTTAGAATATTTTCATTTTTTCAAAAAAAACAAATTTATCTCCCTAAGATATCACATATGCATCAGATGTAACTCTGAACAATTCAGAAAAGCTGGAGTGAAAGTGTTCTGGTCATCATCCCATGTATGATAGAATAAATTAGCTGTCAAACCACTAATCATCAGGAGAAAACAAGACTAAGAAGACAGGTGAAAAACAGGTAAGTCCTACCTAAGCTCCGTTCTCCTCTCCACAACGTAAATGCTACCACTGCCACCCCTCCAGGACCTAAAAAGAATTTACTTATAGTAGTTTGGAGAAGAATATTTCGTTTGGTAGCTTATGATACTTTGAAAAGGATCAGGGAGGACATCATGAAAAGCTGGGTGCCATATTCATAAATATGGCATTGCTGGAGATGCAATGACTTATTATAATGCCACTCTTACAAATAAACCTGCTAAAGCTATCACAGGACAGAAGTCTGGGAGAGCCCAACAAAAGCACTCATTGTCTTTAAAAAAAAAAAAAAAAGGCATTACACTCAATACTTTTGTGTATGTTATCAGTCAAATTTTTCAAAGAGAGTAAATATCCAGTCCTTACAAATAGATACAGTCAATAAGAAAGTGGTGCCTTGGTGGTACTCATTTTGGTTTACAATGTTGAATAAATATTGGCCTTTTTATTTTTAGAAACATATAAATTTAGTTAAAGTAGTTACAGATGCAGACTAAATTGGCGACTTCAATTGTATGTGGTTTTCTAGAAATAAATATTAAAATCTATAAATAAAAACCATCATCACAGGCAGGAGATTTACCTCCAATCTTCCTCCAAATTTACCTTCAGATTTTCCTCATGCTCCTTTATAATCCTTGTTTCCTGTCTCTCCCTATCTCCTTCATCTTTAAGAAACCACCAGTCTGCTTTCTGTCACCATAGATTCGTTTGCAGTTTTAGAATTTTATAAAAATGAAGTCATAGAATATGTTATTTTTTTGTCAGTCTTCTTTCATTCAGCATAGTTAGTTATGCTGAAATTCATTTCTGTTATATTGGGTATCAATTTTTTATTGCCAATTGGCATTCCATTGTATGAGTATAGATAATTTGTTCATTTGTTATTTTGATTGACATTTGGGTTGTTTCCACTGATTGACTATTGCAAATAAAGCTACTAAAAGGTTTCATCTACAAACATGCATATAAACTTTCTCAAGATAATAATCTGGGGCAATAGCAGGACTCCTTTGTTTGCTTCCCTTCTCTAAGGAATTCTTTCTTGATGTCCAGATCTCAAAAATCATTTCTTTATATATTTTGTCATTGTTTCATAAAATCAAAGAGTAAATCTGACCTCTTTTACTCTATTTTTTTTCTGAAGTGAAGCAAGCTCCTAAAAGATCTCTCTCTCTCTCTCTCTGTCTATTTCAGATGATATATTTTTCAAAGAGGCAGATGGCAGGACCTTGTTCCAGAACACACTAGGGCTCTTCATGGTGATTCTTCTATTGGCTTTCACAGTCAATTCTATCACATGCTATCACAGATTCTTATAATAGAGTCCACTAGGTTGTTGGAATAAAAAGGCAGTGTGCTTGCATTTCAGCCTGGACCTGCTACAAAGTGCTTTTCTTTCTCTCAAAGAGGGCAGCCTTCCTTCTCACTCAGTAACTGGATTGAAGCGGAATTCCCACTAATTACATTATTGGGAACAATTTTTGTAAGACCTACCAAAAATTGTTCTCCCTACTTAGAGGAGAGAAACTTGAGATGGAGGAACATCTGAGATGGAAGGAAATTTGAGTTAGGGGTAAATATGTGATGGAATAATTGCTTTTATTTGAAGGGGAATAAAAACCTTGAGAATGCTATAATTTGGCTTTTATTTGGAGGGAAGTTTCCAACATGCCCAAGCCTTTGGCACTCTAAAAACTTCAGAGCTTCCGAATCGTTTTAGGGTTATCTGTCATTCTCTGGAGCACTTACATCTTGTCACCACCTTTAATATTCTTAACATATATAGACCATCTGGTCCAAATAATACAACATAATGAAAGTGGTAGACTACTAGGTTAGTCTATGGACTGAACAGCTGGTGCATTTCCTATGGAACTGTATTATGGAAATTGAGAGAATTAACATAGCTCTGAGGCAGTATTATAAATATATATTGCTGTCTGTCTCATATGAGTTTGAGGTGATTTTGTTTCTTCTTTCTCATAGACAAGAAAAACATTAGGACTTCCACTTGGTTGAGTTTGTGTAGTACCCTGTCATCTTCCAGCATCTGACTTGTAGGGGCCAGAAGAGTGAATTAAATGGCAATACAACTAAATGTTTCCCATCACTATACCCTGTGAGTCTTTAAGGATAGTGACAAGCAGAGCCATTACCCTTGGAGGTAATCTCCTCTTTTGGACGGTGGCTTGGGTGGTTTCAGTGACTTCAACTTGGCTTTTCCCACTGTGTTAGCTCTTTATTCACAGGTTGGGAAACTGACATGGTGGTTGTATGAAACATATGAATATGTCCGTACCAACTATCTTCTGGAAGACCAAGAAAATGACCACTGAGTGGTTCTATCAATCTACTGGGCTCATCATGAGCCAGGCCAGACACGGTTATCACTTTATTACTAGACCCATATGTTACTGCTATGTGGAATGCAGAACAGAACAGAGCAATGGTTCCCTAAGGAAGTCATAGATTTGTGATTTCATAAATCTGTTTTCCATTGGTGATTGTGGTAACATAATCTCCAGAACCTGTGAATATGTTGTTACATGGCAATAAGGAATAGGAATTAAGGTTGCTGATGAAATTAAGGTTGCTGATCAACCAGTCTTGCAATGGAGAAATTATCTTGAAATATCTAGTTGAGCTCTTTGTAATTAAAAGGTAGTATAAGGTAGAAAGGGTGAACCAGTGTTAAGGAAGAAGATACAACAGTGTTATGGAGCAAGGTCATAGTAATTTGCCGTGAAAATTAAACCATGTGTTACTGGATTTAAAGATAGAATGAACCAAGATATATCACATGGTGGCCTCTAGAACCTGAAAAGGGTGACGAAATGGATTCTCCATGAAGCCTTCAAAAATAAACACAGCCCTGCTCTAGCGTTGATTTTGAGCCCGGTGAGACCAATTTCAGTCTTCTTACCTCTAGAACTGCAAGGTAATAAATTCGTTTTGTTTTAAACCACGAAATATTTTGTTAATTTGCTGCAGCAGCCATAGGAAACTAATTACTCTTCTAATTGGGACCATGATAATGTTTCATATCCTATGTAATAATATCCAGTTGAGAGCCCTCTAGCCTGCAGTCCTTAAAATGTCCAAATGCCTGTAATCCCTGAACTTTGGGAGGCCAAAGTGGGAGTATCACTTGAGCCTAGAATTTCGAGACCAGCCTGGACAAGATCCAAAATTTAAAGCAAGATCCCAAATTTAACTCATTAGCCATGCAGAGTGACACATGCCTATAATTCCAGGTACTGAGGAGACTGAGGCAGGAGGATTGCTGGTGCCCTGAAGTTTAAGGCTACAGTGAATTATGATAATGTCACTGCACTTCAGCCTGGGTGACAAGGCAAGACTGTGATTTTTTTGATTTTGGATTTTTTTTTAAGTGTGAGTATTTACCTTTCTTTACTTATAGATACTATTCTAAAAGCCATATTTCCGTATGGGAATATGAGACATAATTATGTGGATTATTTCCATATTCACTTGCTCTGACATTGTAGAATCCCTTCTCCTGGGGAGTTGAACTCGCTTTTAGTAGCTGAGTTCTGAGTCTGAAAACTGCCTTAAGTTTAGACATTGAACACGTTGGTTGTTTTTAATTGCAGAAGTTACAATTAACCTCTTGACTATCTATCCTGGATTTTTTCCTATAGATAGAGCACTGCCTTTATTGAATGCTGATCATTCTTGTCCTAGGGTTGCTATATTTTTAAACCATCCTGAGAACTCTTTGCAGGTCAAGCATCCCTGGATGTCAATCAGATTCTTCTACTCATTAAAATAATTTTACTCACCTTCCTTCTGATATTAATCACCACCTCTTGACCTCTATGATTTTATAAATCTACTTTTTCCATTGCTATCAGAATATCCAATTCAGCAACAGCATCTCATATCTTCAGCCCTCACGTATAGAGCAGAGCCACTAATGAGCGTGTGGGTGATGCTGGTGCCTGTTTAAGTTGTGATTTACTAATTATTTTGGTAACGATTTTGTCCTTCAGGCCCTACCATGAAACACAGTCTATTGATTAATTTTCTAGTCTTCTGTAGCATTCTACTTTCCTGAATTTTTTAATCACTTCTACTCTCTGCCATGGTAGTTTTGACAAATCTATGTCAGTTCGTATAGATAATCAGTATCTCCAAGCTTTCAAAAGCCAGCTGATAGCATATTTGCATTGACCCCTGGAGTTTTGTCATCACATTAAATTCTGTCATTGGGGTGTGCTTTCATATAGTGAAACTCTCTGCCTTAGTCAGTCTGGGCCGCTATAATGAAGTACCACATTGTGGGTAGTTTATAAACAACAGAAATTTATTTCTCACAGTTCTGAAGGCTGAAAGTCAGAGATCAGGCTGCCAATCTTATTAGGTTTGAGAGAGGACCTTCTTTCAGGTTACAAATTGCTAGTGTTATGTTATATCCTTGCATGACAGAAAGACAGCAAGCTAGCTTTCTGTCCTCTTATTAGGTCACTAATCAGATTTATGAGGCCCCATCCTCATGACCTGATTACTTTCAACATGCCTCACCTCCAAATATCATTGCACTGGAATGAAATTTCAGCATTTGGACTGGGGAGAAAATACATATGTGTCCAATGCACTTTCCTTTATCCAAATTTCTGTTCTGCTTTACCCCCAATACCCCTGTTATTCTGGCCGTCTCAGAATCTTGAGACGACAAAAGTCATCTCAAGATACTACTTATCAATGTTAACTGGTTCTGCAATGTGTTCCTGGCACAGTTACTTTGATCTAGCAATTCCACAGCAGGGTGATAGTGTGATTTAACTGTAGTTAATGGCCTGGTGGCCAGAAGGAGAGATGAGGGCAAGGGGGACATCTATTATCTTGAAATGCAGAAATTTCTGCATTATCTTCAATCAAGAGAGAAGCTCTACATTTTTATAGGGAAGAGTGGGCCACGTTTGCAGGCCCAGAGGGTACAGGAAATTCAGGGATTCAGTAATTCCAAGGGCATAACCTAGTTTTCCCCATCCCAAATCTCAGAATCACACTTAGCATTTCGACCCTAACATTTTTATAGTTGGCCTGCTTGTTTTGATAATTTAACCTTCTTCCTAGCTCTGTTATACCTATACTCAGAGCTGTACTCCTGATCCTTCCTTTTTTTTCTGCCCTGTAAATATAGTAGATGAAAGTTTCTATATGACTTAACAAGGAAACCCCTAGGCTTTCACATTTGGCTTCTAAATCTCGATTAATCACGCTGTACTTTTTATCGTTTTCCTTCAGTGCTTGGACAGCTCACAGCTAGAGCCATCTGATCCTTTAGATCTTACAATGAACACTTTCCCAATTGTTCAAACACTCGAGACATCCCACCTCTCAGGTATTCTTTTCCACTTCTATCAATGGAATTTAGCAACAATGAAAATATTAGCAGCTAGCCTACTACTAGATGGCCTGAACTATAGTGTTCTACCTTGACCTGGTGACAGGATCCTCACTGCCAGTTTTTACAGGTGCTCCAGTTCCAAAGTCACACTTTGGGGTCTTGTTCCTGTAACCATGCCTGTCTCAGTATCTCTTTGTTATGGTTACCTGGGAAACACATTCAAGTAGTGTTTGACATTCAGATCCAGTTAGTCCAAAGCTATCTGGAGTAACACCTGTAAGAAAGAGAAATATTAGGACCCAAGATCAGGCAAAGGGCAAAGCTTGACTGTGATGCAAATACAATGGGATCCTCTACTGAGAAAGTGTTAGTCTCTGAAGCTTTGATGTCTCCCAGAGACCTCTGAATTGAACCATTGTGGCTGGTCCTTTGTATTGACATAGCAACCGCGGGCTATCCTAGGGAAGGTTTTGTGACTTTGGGTGAAGGATCTCCCTTGGCTGTGGAAACAGTAGCAACAATCAGGTCTATGGAGTCTGCAGACAACAGTCCTAACAGCTGGATGCTGAATGTTTCCATCTTTGAACGGGAGGGTTGGACCGTGTCCATAGTACCCACTGTAAATATTCATTTTTCCCTTGTTCCACAACAGAAGCAAATCTTATTTTTATTTTCTATTTACTATATTATTCAGTTTCTGTGAGCGATGTTGAGATGCCTGTGCTATTCAGTGGAATTTTCTGTCTACTGAATCAATCTGAGAAATGCAAAGCCATCATTAAATATACTCTAAAGTATGGCAGCTTCCATTCTTAGCTCTGTAACTGTTAAGCATAAATAATGCTGATAATAAGCATTATTTTCTAACCAAACTATTCTACATCTAATGGTCTTATTACTTGTCCACATGCTTCTATTTTTATTCCAGCTATCTCTCTAGAGTAATCTTATTGCTTATATTTATATATGTTTAAGACACTTAACTGTAGTTTACAGCTGAGGCACTGACAGCGTCTTATTTCTGAACAATAAAAACTTAAATTATTAAATCACTAAGGCAATAAATTACAAAGAGTGAAATAAACCTAAACAAACAGAATATTTCTGAAATAAAAACAATTGATCACCATTAATTGGGAAATGAAGTTTTTCCGTGATTAATGTCATCTGGTAGGAAGAAGGATAATAAATTACACCACACAGAGCATATTTGGGCAGCCACTTTGTTTCCCAAGCTGTAAAAATGATAGTGCCTGTACAGCTGAGGCACTTGACAGTATATCTCATTTTTGAACCATAAAAATTTGGGATATTTAATTGAATTTGTAGAGATCATTAGTCACCAGGTTATATTTATCAGCATGGTTAGGCTACTATAAACCTCACTAAATATTTTAACAAAGTAAATTTGATACAGGGATTTGTAACATCAGAATTTGAGAGATGGAAGAACAGAAAAAGAGCATTGAGATAACCCAGAAATAATAACTGCACAAATTAGCCTCTATTCCTAAGACCGAGAAAACAAAGGTGCGATTTCAGTTTATCAAAATTAAGGGACTCAAACTCAGGTCTCTTAGCAGAACAATTCAACTGATGCTAGTATCTCTTACGGGATTCAGTAGTAAGGCTGGTTTGGGGAGCACTGTGGAGATGAAGCATCATTGCTGAGGTGAGTCTGACAGAAACTTCAAGCATATAGTACGGCAGAAGTCATTCTTCCTTCTCCTGCCTTCCAATTTCCCACTGTGACAGGTTTTAGTAAATACTACCTGGAAGTCATCTGGTAAAGACAGCTGTAATCTGCACAGTCCCAGCGTCATCATCAAAAGCAGAATATAAAGGGGATCTATACAGAGTGTAGAGAAACTAGCTTATAATTGGACCAGGATTGCATGAAACCTAATCTGATAAACTATACACCCATAATCTATAACATTCAAGACATAATTCAAATGAGCATCATCATTAGTCTTGGCAGGGCACTAAATTTACATTCTCTTGTAAGGGTTATTCTCTTACATTTCACTTCATCTCAGGCTTCTCTAATATCTTTCAGGGTAGATCATTTTGCTTCATTGATATTTTTGCTGTAACACAAAGCATGGCTTTATAATTCCCAAGAGGTTAATTTGTCTTGATATCTGTACTCGCCTTCTCAAAGTGTGGATGCATAATTTAAGTATATTGTATCCTTGACATCAGTTTTATTCTTTGTCTATGTTCCTTTTAGTAAAACAAATGTTGATCATTTGAGCCTGTATTGTTCAACAGCTACAAAGATTAATGTAAGTCATATATTACACTTCAAATTATGCAAAACATGAGATTTGTACAAATAAATATACACTCTTTAGTTTTATTAAAAACCATATTTGCTGATGGAGAAACACTTTAAATGGAGTGCATGTTTTTGGAGAAAACAATTTCATCTTCACATTTTTAAACTATATCTCTCAAAATGCAGGAAATCTTTAAAAGTACATATTCTACAGAAGTAGTATATTATGAATAAGAAGTTTACAAACACAGAGACTCTCTGAACATTTTCTGGTTCATCAGGTTGCCTTAATTGGAAAATAAATAATAAAATAAAAAATAAAAGTAATAGAAACGAGTTTTCATCCATGTACAGCAATACATTTCAAAGAAATGCAGCGTATTTTGATAGAGATTGTGATGTTTGAAAAGGAGACATCTCATTCAGAAATTCTTGATAATTACAAATAACTATTTTTCTATTGAGATCCTAGACTTCTCTTTTTCTGACTTGCTAGCCTCATTTTTCAATGCTTTAATATAATTTCTAAAGGGAAAATGAATCTTGATAATCCTAAATGTGTATCTACAGAATTAGAGCAAATATAAGTCACTTTTAAAATATGGCTACATTTCTTCTTGTAAATAACCAATCTTCCTAGATTAGCAAACAATAAAAAGAGGGGGCTCAGAATGGACAATTGACATTAATATTTTTCCTATAGGAGCTTCTTATAGAAATTTATCTGACAATTGTTTATTTACCATAGTCAAGATCTTTAACATGACATGCTCAATTCTAAGAGTTTGTTCCTTTATCATCTTATCTCCTGGTGAATTGTCAGTTGTATAATGCAATACTGTGACTTTTTACAGGAAGTGCCATTTGTACCAGGTCTCTCTCTCTCTGTCTTTCTCATTCTTATTATGAACAGTAAGAAGAAACTTCTGTGTTATCTTCTGGATGTTACCTGAAGAAAAACGTAGATAAAGAAAACTACTGAAAGAAATTTATAAATAAATTAAATGTAAAGTGGGTCCATATAAAAGAAGTTGACTTTAACAATTTATTTTTAATTGGAGATATTTACTTTCTAAATGCAACATATATATTTATGCATTTCTAGTAAACTGAGTTTTCATGTACTGGGTGTCTGTTACAATTATAGAACTTAATACACAATGACTTTTTGAAAATATGCGAAAATACCATTCCTATTTGCACATGCAGAATTTCAGACAATTTAAAATGCAGGAGAAGACTTATATTTAGAGTAGTATGGGTATGTGGGGTCAGGCTAAGTCAGCACTTTTGGAGCACCTGAACTCATTTCATTCATACAGTCATTCAGGAAGACAAATCTGTAAGAGAACAAATCTGTTCAACTCTACGACAAATATTTAGTTAATTCATCTTTACAATTGAATGTGGATTATTGTTTTAGAAAAATTACCTGAAATAAAATATTAAAGTGTGTAAAGGAACAAACAAATAACTATAAATATAGACATTATAAACAAAAGATTCTCTTAAAGAAAGAAAAAAGTGAAAGGAGGAGAAGCAAAAGAAAAATAGATTCTATAGAGTTAAACACGCTGTTCAAAATGGGAAGTTTTCAGAATCAACCTGCCAAGAACTTAAGAGAGTCATCTGGTCCATAATTTGAAAGAATTTTCATAGAAAGCCAAATTATGACTTAGCTGGAGGATGCATTAAGAATCTGTATTCAAAATAAATATTTTTCCACTTCGGGAGGCAAGGTAGGTGGATCACTTGAGGTCATGAGTTTCAGACAAGCCTGGACAACATGGAAAAATCCCATCTCTACTAAAAATACAAAAATTAGCCAGCTGTGGTGGCATACACCTGTAGTCCCAGCTACTTGGGAGGCTGAGACAGAAGAATTGCTTGAATCCGGGAGGCAGAGGTTGCAGTGAGCCAAGATCATGCCACTGCACTCCAGCCTAGGTGACAGAGCAACACTCTATCTCAAAATAAATACGTAAATAAATAAATATCTCCCCTAAACACCGCCATCTCTTACATTCCATATTCTCTTCTGAATAATCTGTCAGCTATGGAAATAAACAAAGATCCCCCCCCTCCATCATAACAAGCAGAGCCTATAGACACACAGCTTGTTAGAACAAGGAATCTTCCACCATAATTTGTATTTGGCAGAAGCACAAAGGCAGTCAGAGAATTCAGAAATCCCTGTAATAGAAAATAGAAAAAGCATCAGGTATGGCTCTATTTGAAGTTGTTGGCATGAGGAGTCTGGAGGCAAGGTAACTAGAAGAGGGGCATCCTGTGTGATTGGTTAGGGAAATGTATTTGGCTTTCTTTTGCTTGGTCTTAGATTGAAATCAGGAACACAAATTAGGGAAGCTGGTAGTTACTCCTGGTTGATCTGGATTAACTGCTGCAGAGGTTATGACTCATAATTTTGTTTTTATATATGGTCGAGCCATTGTTTATTTTTATATTCTGTCTTTCACAGTCCAGTCTTTATCACCAGGAAAAATGGAAGGCTCATTTCTGAATAAATTGAATCAATTCCATGGGATATTGATACTAAGAGTAAATGTCATATATTGCAATTAGTGAAACTGACAACTCAATACTTAAAGTGTCTGACTTCCTATTCTGAAGATTTGAAGGGAAGTTTTTTATAATGAGCTGAAGAAAGCAGCATCAATACCTAGTTGTTTTTAACTAAGAATAGAAAAGATGTGATTTTTTGGGATAATAAAAAAACCTAGTATCTGGGCATAGAAAATCCAATATGAAGTGCAGGAAAATAATAAATTCTGTATTTTCCTTAAAATGTTTAACAGAAAATTCAGGAAGTAGAAACAACAAAAAAAATCTTTAAAAATTTGTAATTAATATAATTAGAAGGATCAAAACTATATTCCATCCTTAAGGGTGCAAGAAAAGAATGGAAAAACCTCACACAAGTTTAAAAATGTACTAGATCCAACAGAATAATACAAAAGTAAAATGGAAGAAATCAGCCATATCCTAGATTCGAACCAGCAGGAGAGTGAAAGAGAACACTTTTTAAAAAGTAGCTTAATTTAATAATTGACTAGTTTAAGTTTCCCATCCTCCAATACAATTTATATATATTATCTATATAATATGTAATTTATATATAATATCATATATTACGTATATTATAATATGATATATATTATATATGACATGCTCATATATAATATGATTTGTCTTCCTGAATGACTGTGTGAATGAAATGACTTCAGGTGCTCCAAAAGTGCTGACTTGGCCTGACCCCACATACCCACACTACCCTAAATACAATAATGTATTACATATATTACATATAATTTATATATAATATATTATGTATAACTTAATATGTATATATATTTAGAGAGAAAACTTTTATAAAGGTACAACAAAATCTCCTGGAACAGTAACTCATGGACTTTTATTGCAAACAATCTGTCAAGAACTAACCAAAATTTAATGCAAAAACACAAACCTAGATGTAAACTTTGGATATTAAATATATGTAAATGATTAAATATTAATTTTTTTAAAAATATATACGTCATCAAGCACATGTGATGCTAAAAGAAAACTGAGCAATTTCTCTAAAATGCTGAGAGCACAGTAGAGACACCATAGAACAATCAAGAATTCTGGTAATTTTGCTTTCTACCACACTGCACCAAAGCTACTCCAGCAAATTATAAAGTGATATCAAGGGGTAGAAACTAGTGGAGTCCAGGAAACCATGGCTCTAGCATAACAGGATAGTGACCACCAAACCGTGCTGGCAGTAGTGCAGTGGGTCGAAAGAACGCTGGGTTCCGTTGGGATCAGAAAGTTTGAAGCTTTAGCAGTGATGCCTCAAGGATTACTCAATTTGAATGCACAATGAAGGTGTTCTATGTAGCTGAAAATCTGACGAAAGCACATGACTGTGATGCAACTAAGGTGAAATGAAGGCATTTAAAAACTTCATGATTAAAAATATATAATAACAGGTAAGTTTTACATGAAGTTAAATAAATCAAATGCTAAATAATAGATTGTAAGACTATAACATGCTCACGTTTTCCTTTGTTTGGCCCAAGTGATGAAGGATGTAATTTAATTTTAATTCAGTCTGTGATTCTGCAGAAAACAGCATGTTGATTGAAAAAGAATAATATAGATGTTTATCTTGTGTGATGGTTAATATTGAGTGTCAACTTGATTGAATTGAAGGATGCAAAGTATTGATCATGGATGTGTCTGTGAGGGTGTTGCCACAGGAGATTAACATTTGAGTCAGTGGACTGGGAATGGCAGACCCACCCTCCATCTGGGTGGGCACCATCTAATCAGGTGCAAGCATGGCCAGAATAATAGCAGGAAGAAGAATGTGAAAAGACATGACTGGCTTAGCCTACTAGCCTACACCTTTCTCCCGTGCTAGACGCTGCCTGCCCTTGAACATGGGACTCCACTTTCTTCAGCTTTGGGACTTGGACTGGCTTTTTTGCTCCTCAGCTTGCAGATAGCCTATTGTGAAACCTCACCTTGTGATTGTGAGTCAAAACTCCTTAATAAACTCCTCTTTATATGTACATCTACCAAATTAGTTCTGTCTCTCTAGAGAACCCTGACTAATACAATCTTGATTCTCAGTTTTAAAACTTAACCCATAGATAAATCACAGAAATCTTTGTAAATGTTACAGAGCTAAATGGTAGCATCTTAAATAATATTGAAGTAAAAAGAACATAGCTTATATAAAATGAGACATAGAATTGGAGATGACCATAATGAAAAAAATGTTAATGGTATTATTACTATCACAAGTGTTAGATAATCATTGCCTAAAGTTGATTAAACAAGATATATAACAATGCAATAGAACATGTTGGCAGGGGAGAGACGAGTGGAAGTAAGCATCCACTACAGAATGGGCTAGTCACAATATTAACTTCTGAACATACAAGGAAAAGAAAACAGAGTTGCAGTATGTGTAAAATTGATGTTTTTGTGATGATTATAGACAAAAAATACCTAACATAATAATTAATATGAAGAAAACAATGACAAGCTATGGAAGATTAAGCAGAGGGGCATATATGCAGGAAGAGATAGGAAAAACTTCCCTGAAAATTTTATTTGAGGTTGACAAATGGAGGAGGCAGATAATGGGGATGGTCCCTAGAGAATCTCTGACCTCCCTATGCATGGGAGAATGAGGTGGAGCCACCGGAAGTTCACACCTTATACAGAGGGAGAGGAGCCAGGCCTCTTCAGCTCGTGTGTGGTGACCTGGAACTCAGTCAGTGATGCGAGGGCCTGTCAGCAGGACCCCCTCTTGCTTTGCTGAGAGATTTCTTTTTCCTTTTTACCCAATAAATTCCACTCTACTCACCCTCCAGTGTGTCCAAGTGCTTAATTTTTCCTGGTTGTGTGACAAGAACCCAGTTTTAGCTGAACTAAGAAGCAAACATTCTGCAACATTTTGGTGGCTTGTATGGAGATTGAGGAAGGATGAGTAAGATGAGAACCAAAAAAAGTCTTTTCTCTTTCCCTGCTAAGCCTTTTTGTTCTCAGACTTCTTCTTCTGTAAAGGAAACTGGACACCACACCACCCTAATGGCTGTAGGCACACATGGGATGGATGGGTGAATGGCAGCTACCCTCCCTCCTCTTCTCCTGGCTGGGGCTAGGGTGCGTGACCCAAGGACACTGAGTGGCAGGCCGGCCAGTGTTCCCTGCCATGCATCCATGGAGTCTCCCCTTTCCCCGGTGAAAAGGTCCAGCTGCATCAGACAGCTATTAAGTTTCTCTCCCTGTTGGAGGAATCCATTTGCAGAAGAGGTTCTTTCCCAGGAATCTTTTTTCTTTTCTCCACCCTGCCAGCAATTAACACAGCCCTGTGTTTAAGCTATTTTGGTTTTTTCTTTTTCTTTCTCTAACAGTTTAGGAGTTAACTTTTATGTGAGTGTTTTTTTTTCATTTGTTTGTTTTTTGTTTTTTCTTTTTAGAAGACATTTTACTGGGCCAGGAATGATAAAGATCATTGTGTATATACACTTTATATAAAATTTTAATTATACAAAAAGATTTGTGAGGTTGGTCTTAAGCTGCAACCAATCTGGTGTGCTTTACATGTCTTCTGTATGTCTAACTTTTCAATAGCAAAGTTTCCTGCAGGCCTCTATCTTATTTTATACCCTTGGAAGTATGACCTGTAAACACATGGCAATGCTTGGGTTTACCCTCTGCCATTTTTCAGCGGTGGCCCAGGTTTAATCCTGGCCTAGGAAATGAATCCTTTCTCTTTGATATCTGTGTGACCTTTGCTGCTTGTTGATTCTCTTCCCCTCCATGAACCACCTTGTAATTTCCTTTCTCTGAGTAGCTGGGAGGTCACCTTTAGTACAGTCTGAAAGCCAGAAATGCTGGCAGCTTTGCACAGCTAAAGTCAGTTAACAACAGATTTAAAAGGATTTTTCTTAAAGAGTGCTCAGCTTAATTAAAACAATATTCAAGTCACAGGTATATTTAAAAGGCCTTTATGTTTTTCTCTTTCTGGATCTTGTTTTGCTGAAAAAGGTTTTATTTTTTCTCAGTTGACTGAATTATTTTTCTTCATTTTGCCTTTCCAATCTTAATGCATGCATGAAAGGGGTGAGATTTCTGTTTTCCTCATGGAGTCCCAGGAATGAGAGGTGGATAGATCCCTCTCAAAATCTTTTATGCATTACAGCTGTACCTGTATATTAGTCCCTAAAAATTGCATATTTTCCTAGCCTTGCTCTTTTTTTTTAATTGCATTTTAGGTTTTGGGGTACATGTGAAGAACATGCAGGATTGTTGCATAGATACACACATGGCAGTGTGATTTGCTGCCTTCCTCCCCATCACCTGTATCTGTTATTTCTCCCCATGTTATCTCTCACCAACTCCCCACCCCACACTGTCCCTCCTCTATTTCGCCCCGACAGACCCCAGTGTGTGATGCTCCCCTCCCTGTGTCCATGTGTTCTCATTGTTCAACACCCACCCATGAATGAGAACATGTGGTGTTTGATTTTCTGTTCTTGTGTCACTTTGCTGAGAATGATGGTTTCCAGGTTCATCCATGTCCCTGCAAAGGACACAAACTCATCGTTTTTGATGGCTGCATAATATTCTATGGTGTATATGTGCCACATTTTCCCTGTCCAGTCTATCATCGATGGGCATTTGAGTTGGTTCCAAGTCTTTGCTATTGTAAACTGTGCTGCAATGAACATTCGTGTGCATGTGTCCTTATAGTAGAATGATTTATAATCCTTTGGATATATACCCAGTAATGGGATTGTTGGATCAAATGGAATTTCTCTTTCTAGGTCCTTGAGGAATCACCACACTGTCTTCCACAATGGTTGAACTAATTTATACTCACACCAACAGTGTAAAAGTGTTCCTATTTCTCCACATCCTCTCCAGCATCTGTTGTCTCCAGATTTTTTAATGAACGCCATTCTAACTGGCGTGAGAGGGTATTTCAATGTAGTTTTGATTTGCATTTCTCTAATGACCAGTGATGATGAGCATTTTTTCCTGTGTTTGTTGGCCTCATGTATGTCTTCTTTTGTAAAGTGTCTGTTCATATCCTTTGCCCACTTTTGAATGGGCTTGTTTTTTTCTTGTAAATCTGTTTTAGTTCTTTGTAGTTTCTGGATATCAGCCCTTTGTCAGATGGGTAGACTGCAAAAATTTTTTCCCATTCTGTTGGTTGCCGATTCACTCTAATGACTTTTCTTTTGCTGTGCAGAAGCTGTGAAGTTTGATTAGGTCTCATTTGTCTATTTTGGCTTTTGTTGCCAATGCTTTTGGTGTTTTGGTCATGAAGTCCTTGCCTACGCCTATAGCCTTGCTCTGAAAGGGATCTACTCAAAGGCCAATAAATCAATGAGGAGATTGGTAAATGAAAAACCTATGGCTACTCAGTTTTCTTCTGCCTGACTGTGTAGTTATATATGTGTTGTGTGTGTGATGTCTATAAAAAAGAGCTCAAATTAACTGACTTAAAGAAGGATAAGCACTTGGAGCAAATATTCTTTAAAAGGAATATGAAAGCTATGCTATCTTTTAGTTCACATGAACTTTAATCTTTGAGAGATAAAAATAGACTTAAAAGAATATTGTTAAAATTCAGATGGCATCAAAATGTAAAATTTTGCTTGGGGGTAAAGGATTGTTTTTCATTAGATAAGATAAAGCTAAAAGTTTAAACGTGTAGTGGAAGGCTTGTAAAAATTAATCTTGCAAAAGAAATTTCACGTGTGATCATATTAACTAAATTCCAAATGATATTATACGGCTCCTCTGTAAATTGAGCATTGAAATAAAAGCACAGCAAGGTACAGTTAAGGCAATAATCTGCTGTTTGACAAAATTTGTAGGGGGTTATAAAAGGTTTTTGCTTTTTAAACAATTTCTGAGTCATGATTTTGGCAAAATACCTTATTTTAATTTGGAATTCTGTTTCATAACATCAAGTGTTTTAAATCTCTAACATGTAACAGGCTTCCCCAAATCAAACTTCAGTTTCAAAATTCTCTGACACCTGGTTTTTGGATGCTACAGACGGTCCCTGAAGAATCCAGAAGAGAGGCAAACAGGATTACTTGACATGTTTAGGTATGTGGGATTGCCAGAATGGTGTTTAATCTTCTTTAGGTCGTATTTTAGTGAATACTATTAGTATATGTTCTAAAAGTGTATGGGATATCTAAAATTCTAATTTCTGAGTACATGCTATTAATCACAATTAAGATTGTTGTTGTAAACCACAGAGATAACCAAATTTCTTTGTCAATTGTGTTTCTGACTGTAACTATGCTGGACATTTTGTTATTCACATGCAATGGTTGTCTTGTTTTGATCTTCTTAAAAAGATGGTTTACAATTAGCTATGGAACTTTGACAGGTGCTCTCAAATGCAGGTTTCTCATAACTTTGGAGATTGTGAGATTGGAATAAAGGAAAAATTTACAGGACTCATGAAGGTTGAGATGTTCATGAATATCAACCAAAACAAGAGTTAACTGAATGGTGGGGAATAATAGAAAACTGAAGTAATATTTTTTTACTTTTGCCTGGAATATTGTTGATCCTTGTTTTGTTTTTCAGAGTCAAGGAAACTTATTTTGTGCTATTTATAGGCTTTAATAATTGAGTAAGGTATACTTCTGTGAACAAAATTTGGAGCATATTTCTCTCTCTCTCTCTGCCTGGCTTCTCCAGAATTTATTATTCTTAATTTATGGCAACACAGTTGTTTGCATCAGTACACTAAGAAATCATTTACTTTTGCAACAGGGCATAATTTGAAGAATTGGTTGTTTTACCAAGACTTTGACTGGAAGAGTATATTTCCCGTTAAGGAGTTAAGCTCAACCTACAGAGCCGAAAAATCTCCTTGGGAAAACTGGCCTCACACCTTGTCTACACAGTCTCCATACAATATTTCTGATCTGCAGTAAGTAAACAATATCACTTTCTGATAGGCACAGGAGCTCCAAGTTTATCTGGAGACCTCAAGAAGAGAGGAGTTTACCCAACTCACAGATATTTGAGTATAACCCATGGCTGGACTCAGCTTTAGAAAATTCTGTCTGAGCTTCCTTGTGTTCCATCAAAGCCAATCTCAAAGACCCAACAATAAGTTCTTGCTGCACTTTCTGCAAATAGTCAGGCCAATATGACACTAAAGTCTGCTTTTCAAACATCTCAGTTTTTAACAGAAGTGAGGACTGGAGAGAAAAAAAATATGTTCCAAAACTTATCACACATTTGTCATTAAATTCTATACTCATTAGTTGTTTTTAAGTTTTTTTTACTGTGTTTCAGATTGACCCTGCTTATTCCTGTGAACAAACCAGCAATCTCTAGCTGCAACTCAGAAGGAACAAAAGGGATGGATGGTGTAACAATCTTGATAAATATCCCAGTTCTGAGTAATTATCCTGCAAACCTGCCAGGTGATTGGAATAAATAGGATTTCCATTGTCTGGCAATTTCCTTTTTTGGAAAGTGAGAGCAAGGGATGTAACCAAAACCAAGCCCTGTGCACCCAAATCTTAGCAAGCATAATTATAGCCACCAGTTATCTAGGTATGTTACGAGACATTCTTTTCTCTCCCTTGCTGGAGGAGAACTCAATTTCACTTCACTCTAACAATTAGTTTATAATAAAGAGCCCATGCAACTCTTCCAAGTCACATTTTTGTCCCAAACTCAATTCCAAGCTTTGGATTGAAGCCCCAGGAAAGAAAACTGGATCTGAAGGATCAAGGGGCAGAAAACAATGGAAGTTAAAGGCACAGCACAGGCAAAAGTGACTTATTTCCTTCAATTAAGCCAAGCTTCCCATTTCACGAATAAAGGTTATGCTAGTATCCATGGCATAAATGAGATCTAGGGAATTCAAAGACTATGGAAAATAGGGGAAATAAGGCATATGTGGATAAGAGTAGCTATTCCCTCCCATAGGCTCCCCTCTTAACATGGGTGAAAGCTGCTATAACCCCCATAGACGGCACTCTGTTGTGGTGATCAGGACTTGGGGGTACAAGGAAGGAAATATGATGTCTCACTTTGTCTTTCTCATGTACCCTGAGTATTTGCTATAGAGAAGGGAAGTTGGAGGCATCACACTACCTAATTTCAAACTATACTACAAGGCTACAGTAATCAAAACAGCATGGAACTGATACCAAAACAGAGACATAGATCAATGGAACAGAAAAGGGGCCTCAGAAATAATGCCACACACCTACAACATTGACAAACCTGATAAAAACAAGCAATGGGGAAAGGATTCCCTATTTAATAAATGGGTTGGGAAAACTGGCTAGCCATATGCAGAAAGCTGAAACTGGACACCTTCCTTACACCTTATATACAAATTAACTCCAGATGGATTAAAGATTTAAACATAAGTCCTAACACCATAAACACTCTATAAGAAAATCTAGACAGTATCATTCAGGACATACACATGGGCAAGGAGCTTCATGACTAAAATACCAAAAAGCAATGACAACAAAAGCCAAAATAGATAAATGGGATCTAATTAAACTCCAGAGCTTCTGCACAGCAAAAGAAACAATCATTAGAGTAAACTGGCAACCAACAAAATGAGAAGAAAATTTTGCAATCTACCCATCTGACAAAGGGCTAATATCCATAATCTACAAAGAACTTCAACAAATTTACAAAAAAACCAAACTACCCCATCAAATAGTGGGCAAAGGATATGAACGGACACTTTTCAAAGGAAGGTATTTATGCAGTCCACAAACATTAAAAAAAAAAAGCTCATCATCCTTGGCCATTAGAGAAACGCAAATTAAAACCACATTGAGATACTATCTCATACCGGTCAGAATGGCAATCATTAAAAAATCAGGAGACAACAGATGTGGGAGAGGATGTGGAGAAATAGAAACACTTTTACACTGTTGGTGGGAGTGTAAATTAGTTCAACCATTGTGGGAAACAGTGTGACGATTCCTCAAGGATCTAGAACTAGAAATACCATTTAACCCAGGAATCCCATTATTGGGTATATACCCAAAGGATTAAAAAACATTCAATTATAAAGAACATGCACATGTTTGTTTATTGTGGCACTGTTCACAATAGCAAAGACTTGGAACCAAACCAAATGCCCATCAATGATAGACTGGATAAAGAAAATGTGGCACATATACACCATGGAATACTATGCAACCATAAAAAAGGATGACTTTATATCCTTTGCAGGGACATGAATGAAGCTGGAAACCATCATCCTCAGCAAACTGACACAAAAACAGAAAACCAAACACTGCATGTTCTCACTCATAAGTGGGTGTTGAACAATGAGAACACATGGACACAGGGAAGGGAACATCACACACTGGGGCTTGTCGGCAGGGTTGTGTGCTAAGGGAAAGATAGTAGGAGGCTGGGGGATTGGGGAGGGTTAGCATTAGGAGAAATACCTAAGTAGATGATGGGGTGATGGATGCAGCAAACCACCGTGGCACATGTATACCTATGAAACAAACCTGCACGTTCTGCACATGTACCCCAGAACTTAAAGTATAATAAATAAATTTAAAAAAATAAGTATCTTCAGTCATTGTGGAGACAGGGGAAAGAGTTTGGTGAAGAGGAGAGATAATGTACGGAAGAAGTAATGTCACTTGGGTTAGATGGAGATTAGTGTTCACGTGAAAATATTTGAGTACAAATTTAACAGCAATTAAAAAATGGACTGATGCTTGGGGAAGATTTAGAAAAAGAGGTAAAGCATGATTTTCCACTCTAGGTGCAGTGGAAGAAGATCAGTTACAGGAAGCTATGAAAATTGTAATGTGTAGGTAATGTACTCAATTATATTACTTAGAAAAAGAGGTAGGGGAAACTAGAAAAAAAGATAAATAAAAATTAAATCTTTAATTGGGTCTTAAGATAATAAGTGAAATTTAAGTTTTATATTAAATAGTATACAAAAAATACAAAAAAGTTAATCCTTAACTTTTTAAATATCCCCAAGAAGAATGTGTGAATTTTAATCAGTGAAAAAGAAGACTCTTTTATTCTTATTTTTTTTAACCTCAAAGAAAATGTTAAGTAAATAATGTTGAATAAGGATATTAAAGGGAAAAATTATGGAAGCTTTGAAATAAGCCAAAACATTATTGAATTACTTCAATGGAAAACAATGCATTGTCTAGAATGGCCTTTGGTGTTACTCGGAATCTAAGGGAGCTCTGAGCCTTTCCTTGTCTTTGAAGTTTTTTACAGCATTTAAAACTAATAGTTACACAAATTAATGTTGCTGATAGAATGCAAACTGTGTCCACTAAAATGCACTTGATTGATGATTAGAACCTTATAAATATTGACAGTTTTCCAATTTTTACATCTATTTATACAGTCATCTCAGCATTCTTTAATGCTCATATGTGTGTCTTTAGATTCTTCTCTCAAATAGTGGTATCTTACTCGTTTTCTGAAACATGTAAATAAGAGTTTTGACTTGCATATTTTTATAAGAATCATGCTTTTACCTTAAATACATTATCAGAATACTTTGTATAAAATATTTTCTATTTCAAAATCTGTAGTTTAGAAATAAATGTTTCATATGTATGTATATATTTATATGCATATATACATACATATAAATATACACCACAAACACACACACATAGTATATAAGTATCTGACAAAACTTCTTATAATTGTAGACATATAATTTTGAATAGCTTAGAAACAAAGTATCATTTATTTAAGACAGATTTCAATATTAATGCATTTCAATGTCTACAAAACACAAAATAATTGTTCGATTTATTTTTATTTTTGAGTTACAATCTTGCTCTGTCACCCAGGCAGGGGTGCAGTGGCATGATCTCAGCTCACTGTAACCTCCCACTCCTGGGCTTAAGCAATTCTTCCACCTCAGCCTTCCAAAAGGCTGAGACCAGAGGCATGCACGCCATGCCTGGGTAATTTTTGTGGCTTTTTGGTAGAAATGTGATTTCATTATGTTGCCCAGGCTGGTCTGCAATTCCTGGGCTCAAGCAATCCATCTCTTTGGTCTCCCAAAGTGCTCTGATCACAGGTGTGATTCACTGTATCTGCTGCAATTTAAAATGATGATATTTCTATTGTAATAGTAGTTTTTAGGAAAATGTTCAACAGATATTTTCCATTATTGCTTGCTTTCATGTTAAAAATTCTTTTTTGGCTATAAATCAAATAAATATTCTCTTAAAGTAGTAAAAGACTAATAACCTACTTCAAGTTCCCTATTTGATATAATTGTCGTGAAAAAATTAGCATAAAGCAAATACAATTTCCTCATTGGATCTGTAAGTACTGATTTTGCATAGGCTAAACCCTAATGTTCATTCTTTAGCAACAGTATTGTTATCCAAATATACTGACAAAAATGCTAAGTTTAGTGCAAGCAATAGCTAAGGGGAGAGAGATTAATACTGATAGATTGTGATGCCTCATAAATTATTATATGAATCTCAGTATCTCATTCAAACTGTCTTTATAAACAGCACAAAGTCATTAAAGCCAATATACATAATTAGTTTTTCTTTTTCTTTGTTTTTTAAAGATAATGCCCTGCTTGTTGCCCAGGCTGGATTACAGTGGCATAATCATAGTTCACTTCAACCTTGAACTTTTGGCTCAAGATTCCAGCATCGGCCCCGCAAGTAGCTGAAAAAACAAGTATACACCACTATGCCTGAATTATATTGTTTTTTAATTTTTGTAGAGAAGAGGATCTCTCTTCGTTGCCCAGGCTAGTCTTTAACTCCGGCCTTCAAGTACTTCTCCAGTCTCAGCCTCACAAACTACTGGGATTACAGTTGTGAGCAACTATGCCAGGGTCTTAAGTGAAATTTTCTGAGACTACACTTGTAACACGTCAAAAGGTAAGCTAAAATAAATACAGAAGTTTCATAACGCATTTGAATAATAAATAAAATTCGGAATAAAAAATTACTGGTGACGTATTTATTTGCAGTTATCATAAATTAATAACCCCAAGTTTAATAATTGATACTTTGTATTTGAGACAAAAATCTCTCAAAATTAAGGAGCTGTCTTTAAATTTAGGTGTCTCTTTGTGGATTTTATTTATTGTATTGAAATAATCTCTCAGTGATCTTATATGTATTAATTTGCACATAAACATTAAAAGCAAAACATGTTAATTACATTTTAGTCCTATACGTATTTCTGTGATCCTGTAATGGATGTTTTCATCATTCATCTTATGATGATTTGCTTTCATTAAAAATGTAAAGCAGTCACGCCTATAATCGCAGCACTATGGGAGGCCGAGGCGGGCGGATCACAAGGTCAAGAGATCCAGACCATCCTGGCCAACATGGTGAAACCCCATCTCTACTAAAAATACAAAAATTAGCTGGGTGTGGTGGCGTGCACCTGTAGTGCCAGCTACTCGGAGGCTGAGGCAGGAGAATTGCTTGAACCCGGGAGGCAGAGGTTGCAGTGAGCCGAGATCACACCACTGCACTCCAGCCTGGTGACAGAGCGAGACTTTGTCTCAAAAAAAAAAAAAAAAAAGTAAAGTAATAAAGTGAAAGTCTAGATTAGCATCATCAAATTTTTGATAAGTTCATATGTTGTCATGTATTTATATATGTATATATATGCACACACATATACACACATTAGTAAAGTATTTATGTCTTATTTGCCTTTATGAAATGTAACACCTTCCCTAACTCCAGTCAGTTATGAACAGCTTTGTATTATAAAGAGTAGCTGTGAGTTTGCAGGCTTTGGATAATGTGAGAATACAAATAAGAGATCACAATTTATATTTGTGAGGAAGAGTCACATATTTAATTTGCAAATAATCATTTGCTTTGAGAGAGTATGTTAGGTTATGTATTTGCATTAATTAAAATATAAATGAAATTATATTTAAAATGCTGTTTTCTATATTATTTTAAATAATTTTTATGAATAGTTAGAAATCTCTAAAATGTACACAATATATGCAGTTATTAATTTATTGTGTAGGAAATAGCATAAACTTTGGATCAAGACAAACTTTATAAAACAAAATTAAAACACCTGCATAATAGCTTATCTTAAAATGCAGAATATATCTGAAGCAGTAGTCCAGTGTGACATTATGTAATCAGTATTACTTAGCTGTTACTGTATTATGAAAGCCAAATACGGGGAAAAGCCTTAATATTATATGTCTCACAATAGACCCTGTTTTCATCTTTTCACCAAATTGAAATAACCAAATTATACAAAAACACATTTTAAAATATTCTGCATATTATGCTTTTGTTAAGTACATGTAGACAAAGTATTAGGAGACACCATGCTAATTACAGAACAGGTTCTTTAATTGGTAGACTTAGGGCACATATTAACTCATTAGTGTATCTTCTCTAATTCTAAATGTTAGGCATTGGCTGTTTGTCATTAACTATTAGGTATGAAAAAGAAAAAAAAAGGTATTGATACGATACCTCAAGAAATAAAGTTAAGGCTGAGTATGGCGGCTCTTGCCTGTAATCCCAGCACTTTTGGAGGCCAAGGTAAGCTGATCACCTGTGGTCAGGAGTTTGAGACCAGCCTGGCCAAAATGATGAAACCCCATCTCTACTAAAAATACAAAAATTATCCAGGCATGGTTGTGCATGCCTATCATCCCATATACTCAAGAGCCTGAGGAAGGAGAATCCCTTGAGCCTGGAAGGTGAAGCTTGCAGTAAGCTGAGATGGTGCCACTGGACTCCAGCCTGGGTGGCAGAGTGAAATTCCATCTCAAAAAACACGTGATCTTGCAGGGCATTCACCATGGGTAAATCCACATACATCTTGCAGTGGAATTCACCATGGGTAAGTCCACATGCATCCTGCAGTGAAATTCAACATGGGTGAATCCACATGCATCCTGCAGTGGAGTTCAATATGGGTGAATACACATGCATCCTGCAGTGGAGTTCAACATGGGTGAATACACATACATCCTGCAGTGGAGTTCAACATGGGTGAATCCACATGCATCCTGCAGTGGAGTTCAACATGGGTGAATCCACATACATCCTGCAGTGGAGTTCAACATGGGTGAATCCACATACATCCTGCAGTGGAGTTTAACATGGGTGAATCCACATACATCCTGCAGTGGAGTTCAACATGGGTGAATCCACATGCATCCTGCAGTGGAGTTCAACATGGGTAAGTCCACATGCATCCTGCAGTGAAGTTCAACATGGATGAATCCACATGCATCCTGCAGTGAAATTCAACATGGGTGAATCCACATACATCCTAAGTGGAGTTCAACATGGGTGAATCCACATGCATCCTGCAGTGGAGTTCAACATGGGTGAATCCACATACATCCTGCAGTG
>PVKV010018825.1:0-43754 GCA_004027835.1 Alouatta palliata
GCTCCGTCGCCAGGCGCCAGGCTGGAGTGCAGTGGCGTAATCTCGGCTCACTGCAACCTCCGCCTCCCGGGTTCAAGCAATTCTCCTGCCTCAGCCTTCCGAGTAGCTGGGACTACAGGTGCACGCCACCACATCCAACTAATTTTTGTATTTTTAGTAGAGACGGGGTTTCACCGTGTTGGCCAGGATAGGCTCGATCTTTTGACCTCGTGATCTGCCAGCCTTGGCCTCCCAAAGTGCTGGGATTACAGGCTTGAGCCACGGTGCCTGGCCAAAACTGGCTTTTATGTAGGAAATTTTTGAAATATTTAAGCAAATGCACCTGAGAAGGAATGAATACATTTGACAGAAGCCTCCACTGCTTCAGATATGTGTAATGGACATACCATTTTATAAGTTATTATTTTAATTTCTATGATGCAGTCTTGCCAGTTTGGGTCTCTTCTTGGCCTACGATAAATACTCAAAACAAGTTTTAGTTTAGAATTTGGATTGCAAGTTCTGATCATAACCAGTAAGCCATGTATCCCAATAAACTCTTTCATGTGTCTCAATAATAGCAGTTTAGGAACAAGTATGGTAAACCAAGTAATTACCTCATTCATTTGTTGATTTATTGCATGAAATATACACTTCTGAGCAATGACAAATGCCTCTGTGGGAAATAACTTTAGAATATCCTCACAAGTTCAACTAATGTCTCAGTATGTGCAGAAGCAGGAATGTTCTTGCTTCTGCACATGTTGGTGAAACATGTATGTCGTGTGTTCTAATTTTGAATTGTATTTACAATATAAACTATTCATTTGTATACATGCTTCAAAGGATATAGTAAAAGAACTGTGTATAGTATTTGGTTTCTAAAAAGGAGATCCTCCCATTTGCAACAACAGGAATGAACCTGGAAGATGATATGCTAAGTGAAATAAATCAGATACTGAAGGACAAACACTTCTTGATCTCACTTATGTGAAGAGTCTAAAATAGACTCAGAGAAGCAGAGAGTAGAATGGTGGCTGCAAAGGGCTGAGATGAGGGGACAATGGTGAGTTGCTACACAGTAGGTGAAAAATTTCCTTTATGAAGAATGAATCACTTCTAGAGATCTGCTGTACAACATTGCACGTAGAGTTAACACTAGTATAGTGTGTGCTTCAAGAATTCTTAAGAGAGATCTCATGTTGAGTTCTTATCACAATAAATAACAACAACAACAAGTCTGCAAAGCCGTCCATGGAAACTTTAAGGGTGCCAACTCACTGAATCTGCCCTAAGTTTTCTTCATCAGCTCCAATTCTACTCAAGTGCCACTCTGCAGGTAGCTTGGGGCTCATCCATCTCAGATATGAATATGTTTAGGCTGCTAATGAATCATGTACTGGGAACTACAGAAATGAGGATGCTCCTATCTTTTTTTGAACTGCCGAATTTAGTCATCTCTAGAGTAGCTCAAACTTGAACTGCTCTCATGGCAGTGACGCGGCAAAAAATCTGACATTATTTCTGTTGATTTCCAAAGCCAAGTCTTACCTAGGTATTACGTGTTCTGATTTTTGGCTTGGAGTGTCAGAAAAAAAGGTAAGATTTTAGAGAAAGGCTTCAGATCAAGCAGATTTGGGAAAGGAAGGAAAATGTAATCATCAGTTGGCATAAGAAGACAAATTGAAAAATACATACAAATATTTGTATTTTCTAATTTCTACTTAGAGATAAAAGATTGGAATAACCAGGGTTAAGTAGGCATAGCTTTCATCCTTTTCTTTGTTACAGTAGATAACTCACCATGACGGTGCAATAAAATAAAACCTGAGGAATTACTAATTATAGATATTTATGTAATACAATATGAAGCATATGTTTCATTTACTACTTAGTATTAATGAGTTATAACAATACATGGATTGCAGCAAATAAATACCATAAAAAGTATAAAATAATACATGATTTCTGAGGAACTATGTTTATTTGAGATTAAATATAGTTTTCTCTCAACATTATTTTTGCAGGCAAACAAAAATTTTAAGACATTATATTTTTAGGAATCACGCCTTAATGAGAAAAGAATGTTTTCTGTGATTTTAAGATCCTTAGCAGAACATAGTAACAGTTTTGCACCTAAAGTAAAATACTCTCTCTCAACTTGACCGTTTTATGTGTGAATTTTCTTCAGGCTAAAAACAATTTAGAAAAAAGAAAAGTAATTTTCAAGGAGGTGCCAACTCCATTCACACTTAGATGGACCAACGAAGTGCTGAAGAGGCCGGGGGCAACAGTTAGTTATAGGACACTGTAGTAAACAGTTTGCTATGCTTAGATTTTCTTATAAAAACTAGAGTTAAGCAGGAGGGCAAATTCTTATTTTTACCCCCACTTGAGGTTTTAGAGTGCAAAAAAAAGAAACAGTGAAATTCATATTTTCTCTAATAATTCGTGTTTTCATAACAGGTTATAATTTTCCCTAAAAGCTAAGCTGCAGGGAGGGTCCACTGAGGAGGAAGTGCCTTAGCCCAGAAATTATTCATATGTGATTTGACACAAATAGGGTGTCTGCAGAGGTTGCAAGGCCAAGTCCTGCCCAGAGGCTGAGCTTCTACTGCCTCTCCATGACTCATTCCAGCATTGAACCTGCCCTTGAAAGGAGAGAGCTCTGGGTGGACTGCTCTGAGCCAAAATTGACGAGGAGATAATTCTAGGAGAAATGACTGGATATAGAGAGAAGGAAATAAATCTCAGATATATAGAAGGGAAATTGTCCATGATACGCCCAGATTGAATTTGGTGACTGCTCTATGTTCTTTTATATGAAGGTCAGCCAGGCACAGCGGCAGGAGAACACACAGCAGAAGCTCAGGAAAACTATTATTCTCCCACACCCTAGATATAGCAGGCACCCATGCTACACAGGGCCACACAGTCAGGAGGCCAAGGAGCAGGAACACAGGGAAAGCCTAGGCCAGGCCATTACTGGAATTTCTGCAGAGAAGTCAAGGCAGAGCAGGTGAGCAGTTTAGGACTGGTAGTTTGCATAATTTTAGTGGCCTCTAAGCTGAAAGCGTGTTCTCTAGTTACCTGATACCTGGCCCTGACATAATTAAACTGAGGAATATTGCCTCCTGGGGTACCAAGGCCAGATAGAAGAGGCAGGGCTCTGGATCCATTAGTCTGCATACTGGAGAGGCATTCCTGCCTTGGCCCTTTATACAGAAGAATTGACTAACCTCAGGAAGGACAGTTACTTCCCTGACAGGAAAGTATGTAACATGTCAAAACATCATAATATAGAGAAAATAAAAAGTAAAAACAATCTAGTGACTTATTTTTTGTTGATCATTAGATGGGAGGATTATTTTTGTGTCTATTTTGAAATAATTTTAATTAGTTATATGCAAGATATAGAACACAACAAGTTACATTTTATTGTGCAAATTATCTGTTAAGTATATAGACGTGTTAGTGCAGGATATCAGGAGATAGTATAGACACATGCTGTGGTGAGAAAACTGTTCAAATTGGAGCACTGAATGCTGAATTATGACGAAGAGTCTAAAAGAGCAGATAACTTAGAAGCAGTTTCCAAGCCACAGTTTGCCGAGTACATGTGAGTCTGAATGAGAAAGGTGCTGTTCAGCATGGTGGCCTGCTGTCTGGTATGACAGTGTGATGAAGCAGGCCTGATTACAGGGTACCATCTGACCTTGCTTTGTAAATACTCTTAGAGAGATTCTTGGGGCATGAGGCACCTGGAGAAAAGCAAGAGGAAGGAAAAGCACAGAGAGGTGAGCATGAAAGTCAACTCCCCAGTTGCTCCTTGATTAATGATCCATAGTAGAGCAAAGATGTCACTGTCTGCTCCATGCTCCATACAGTGTTATGCATTGCAATGATACTTTGTGACAATAGCAAATGTATAACTCGTGGTTGGGAAATTGTTAGTAATGATAACTTTTTCATCCTGATTGTCCAATGAGTGTGTTCCTGAGTGGCATCTGCAAAATCTTATTGGAATGAGTAACAGTTAATCCAGCCCTTTCAACTGTGCCAACAATGGAATGAATCCATGCACAGTCCAGCTCCAGCCAAAGCATCAGTAAACATCGACCAAAATGGTCATACGCACAGTAGATAAGGAATTACTCTCATTGAAACACCAATTCCCTCATAGCAATTACTCCCACAAATGCATACATTAAACAGTATTTCGGGGCATGAGTAGATTTCATATGATTAATGGGTAGTTGTTGAGCTGTAAAAAGAGTTAAATCAAACTGCAGGTGAAAATTTATTATTTATTATTTTCTTATATTCCCAATGAAATATTCATGACAATATACAAGAATTTACAGACCACTGCATCTAGTAATTTTAATAAGTGATCATCAAATTATTGAAATGTATTCATGGATAAAGGGTTACATGCAGTTCTCAGGAAATGTAATGCGGAAACATAGAAATGGTAGAAAATTTGTATCCAGATGATTCCTGTAGTAAAACTATAATTAGCTCAGAGTTATGGAATTCTTACTATGTGTCAGGCATTATGTTAAATGCATTATCTTATTTAATCCTCTTTCAACACAGAGGTAGGAAACTGTTATTGTACTCAATTTACCAATGAGTAATGGGAAGTTAAAGAACTCACTAGGGTCACACGGTAAGTGATAAAAGCAGAAACTAAGAAACCTGCTGCACAGACTACACTTAACTAGAAGCCCAACTCACAGACACTAGGCTTTTGCCCACTACAGGGTTTTGAGGCCAATGATACCACCAAAAAAGCATGCTTTCTCTTTAGCCAAATCAGCCACTCACTTTCATCCCTCCAGGTATAACCTCTTCAAGATAACCACTGGCTGGAAAAAGATCATCTATGCAAAAGGAGATGTGGCTGCTCTAGAAAGTGAGAACGGCACGTGTACAGTTGGAAGCAAATTGTATTAGTCCATTCTCACAGTGACGTGAGGAACTATTTGAGACCCGGTAATTTACGAAGACAAGAAGTTTAATTAACTCACAGTTCTGCAGACTGTACAGGAAGCATGGCTGGGAGGCCTCAGGAAACTGACAATCATGGCAGAAGGTGAAGGAAAAATGTGATGGTTAATATTCAGTATTAGTTTGATTAGATTGAAGGATGCAAAGTATTGTTCCTGAGTGTGTCTCTGTGGGTGCTGCCAAAGGAGATTTAACATTTAAGTCAGTGGGATGGGAAAGGCAGACCCACCCTTAATCTGAATGGGCACAATCTAATCAGCTGCCGGCACAGCCATAATATAAAGCAGACAGAAAATCATGAAGAGGCTAGACTGGCTTAGCCTCTCAGCCTACATCTTTCTCCCATGCTGGATGCTTCCTGCCCTCAAACATCAGATTCCAAGTTCTTCAGCTTTGGGACTCAGACTGGCTTTCTTGCTCCTCAGTTTGCTGACAACCTGTTGTGGGACTTCACTTTGTGATCATGTGAGTCAACACTCCCTAATAAACTCCCCTCTATATATACATCTATCCTATTAGTTCTGTCCCTCTAGAGAACCATGATTAATACAGGAAGCAAGCATGTCTTACCATGGCAGAGCAGGAGAGAGAGAGAAAGAGAGAACTAAGGGGGAAGTGCCACACACTTTTAAATAATCAGATCTCATGAGAACTCACTATCACAAGAGCAAGGGGAAATCTTACCCCATGATCCAGTTACCTACCACCAGGCCCCTCCTCTAATTCAGACATGAGATTTGGTCAGGGACACAAATCCGAACCATGCCACAAATCATCTCTTAGAAAAAAGGAAAGAAGATATCTGTGGAGATTGGGTGCAATTTTTTTCCAATTTAATGTACCTGGTCAATAATTCTATTCAGAATAGACATGAAGAAGAAGGTACCAGCAAATTTCATTCTAGTAAGAGTGATGCTCAGAATAAGGCATATGTCCATTAAAAGAAGAAAGTACCAGCAAATTTCATTCTAGTAAGAATGATGGGAAGATATCAAGGATTTTGAGACAGTGGCAGAGAAAGTCTTCGGGGTTGCACTGCACAGTCACCAAGGACACAGTGTGTCTCTGTAAGCCGATGCACCAGAGCCCAAGGCCGAAGCAGTGAAGTTCTCCACCACCTAGTACTTGTTATATGTGCCTGCAGAGCTTCTAAACCTGAGTCCCTGAATAAACCAGGGCTTCCATGAGCAGCCCTACTGTGCACACTTTCTTCTTTAATTTATTAGAGTAAATATTGTTGTTTGCAATGCAACATGCAAACTGGACTGCTCAAAAATAAATTCCTTCTCTCAGAATAAGACATATGTTCATTAAGTAATTCCCAAAGAACTTACTGAACACTAACCACTACATGTCAGGCACATTAGTATATCAGTACAAGAGAGAAAGAAGAATAACATAATTACTATTTAAAGAATCCAAACTCTAGTGGAAAATACATAAAAGACTCATTTGCAGAACACTGAATTCAAATGTAAGTAGGAAAAAGTATTAAATAAACATGGTTGTACGAGAACATATAGGAGGGTCAGAAAATCAAGTCTTGGGTTGGGACTTTGGAATAAGAAACAAAACAAAACAACACAGCATGGGAGAATTGACAATGAGTTGACTAACTTTCTGCTGTAATCAGAAGTGGTAGGAAGAGCGTCTCAATCAGGTACAAATTTGTGTGAAAATCTTTGGAGATGAGAGATCTCCTGGCACTTTTGGTGAGATGGTGATGGTTCCAGAAGAGAAGTAACTTAAATGGAGAGGGGGAATTGAAAAGAAATGAGTCTGCCGAGCTGCACAGGGCAGACAGTAAGAATCCTCCGAAGCAGCTGGAGCATTGAAGAGGAAGGACTTGATCAGGCTAGGGAGCAGAGAGCCCACTATGCAAAAATGTATTGACTAAGTAAAAGGTACAAAGTACACAAAATCTTGGCTACAAGTTGTGCAGATCAAACATAATCTCAAATTTAAAAGCAGAAAGACTGAATTATCTCAGCAACCAAGGGAAATTTTAGAATCAGTTCATTTAATGGCATTTAATGATAAATTCCAACACTAGCTAAAACTCTATTAAGATGAGCAAACAGGGAAAAATACATCATGAAGCCAACAAAATATAATGAATTTGAAATAATAAAAAGAAAGATAAAGAAAAGCTTTCCATACACAGGTTTGCTTCAGGAAAAAGAATTACATTATAGAAAATGACTTTGTAATCTTGATAGAATTCAGGGAGAAATTAACTCTATCAACATAGGAATTCTACATATAATATAAACCTGCAAACATTACAAAGAAATATAGGGCAACCCTGATAGAAAAATAGTTTCTCAGTGATTTGGGGACTAGGGTGTGGAAATACTAGATTTCCCCATTATTTCCTTTTCTCTAACAAAAAAGTCAAAGGCCTGATAATTTTAAATTCTAACACATACAAACCAGATGACATCATTCTCAAACACTAGCAACCAAACGTATTTATATTAAAAAGACAATGTTTATCTTCTGCCCTAATGTGTAAGAATAATACTTTTCTAGCGAAATAACCCTTCTCACACAGTCTACGCTGATAGTAGTGATACGGGAGTGGAGCAGGGAAGTGCTGGGTAGAAAAGGGTGGGTTCCTGGCTATGGCTTCACCCTCAGGCCTGTGCCCACGGACCTAGATGAGGACAGGCGCGCCTGTTTTCGTGCCCAAATGTTGCCTTTTCCAAGAACCACGCTGGCCCATCATGCTTCCATCCTGTGCCTACAAAAACCCTGAGACCCTACGGGGCACAGACACAAGTAGGTGGATGTCTAGAAGAACACACTGATAGAAGAACATACCTGCAGAAGCCTGCAGGCCACGCACAGCGGAGTGACGCCACCCCCGGCGGAATGACGCAACCCCCGGCGGAAAGACGCTCCGCACGGCGGAATGGCGCCACGCACAGCGGAATGACGTCACGCACGGCAGAATGGCGCCACGCACGCGGAATGGCGTCGACCCCGGCGGAATGATGCCGGCAGGCAGGACGTCCACCACGAAACAACGCAGCCGCTGAGGGGAATTTGGTTGGAGGAGAGACCGGCTGCTGGGTGGCCCTGCTCCATGGGAAGACTCGCTAGTCCATTACCCATCATGCTGTCCCATCCACCACTCAATTAATAACCTTGCACCCATCCTCCGAGCCCACATGTGGCTTGCAATAAGGCAGAGAGTCTAATAGAGCTGATTAGCACAAGCCACCTGCAGCTGGCTAAACTGAAAGTACTCACTGTCACACACACCCACTGGGGCTTCAGGAGCTGTCAACACCCAACCCTGCACGCTGCCGCCATGGCGTTGAAGCCCCGGGACCTGCCCGTCTGCATGCTCCCACTAGGGGTATGACCAGTGAGGACTGAAGAAGCAAGCCACAACCCCGTCACACGCCCGGTGAGGGGCATCAGGGAACTGTCCCCATTTCACTAGGAGTTTAAATAGGCAGATTTAAAATAAAAATTGTCAATGGCTGGGCCGGGCTCGGTGGCTCACACCTGTAATGCCAGCACTTTGGGAGGCCGAGGCGGGCATATCACTTGAGATCAGGAGTTCGAGACCAGCCTGGCACCCTGTCTCTAGTAAAATACAAAAAGTTAGCCGGGCGTGATGGCTCGTGCCTGTAACCCCAACTACTCGAGAGGGTGACGCAGGAGAATCGCTGGAACCCAGGAGGCAGAGGTTGCAGTGAGCCAAGATCGCGCCACTGCACTTCAGCCTGGGAGACAGAGTGAAACTCCATCGCAAAAAAAAAAAAAAAAAAAAAAAATTGTCAGTGGCCATGAAATTATTATTTTCTTTTAAAAGAATATTTGAACAAACTATTTCACTTCACTTCTTTGAATATATTAACAGAGTTTTTTCTATTTGAGTGTTCAATAATGTAGCATTCGAAATTATAAAAACTAGAAGTAATCAAAAATTCAAGAATATAGAAATTGGTTAAATAATGTGTGCTATATCCTTCTGGAAGGATTAAAACTACCACGAGGCTCTAGTGCACAATTGGTGAGAGAATAGATTGCACAATCCTTATCCCCCATATATTCCATATATTGTCAAGTGAGAAGAACCATTTTCAAAGCCATATATACAATGTAATGTCAATTATGTAAAAGTCCTGTGTAGCTGTTAATACTGACTTCATCTAGTTGTTTTATAGCCAGCAATTCAAAATTTTGTCAGATTTTCTTCATATTACCAAGTAGAAAATATTAAGCACCTATTTCTGTTGATAGATATTTATTTAAGTCAAAGAGCATATTACACAGAAATTTTATTTGACAATATTTGCTCATCTTTTGCATCATTTTAGCATGAAATTATTTCACGGAAAATAGTTTCAATAAGAGTTAAAATGATTTCATCACTGTGGTTTCACCACTGAAAAGAATCTTGATGCCATTTCCAACTGCTATGCCTTCCAACAGATTCCGAATTACCCTAAGAACATCTTACAGAACTGTGGCCCAGTGCAGTTATTTCATTTCATGCTTTGCAGAGAGATGTGAGTCGTATGCTTCCCTGCCAACAAGCTCCCACCAAGGAAGTGATGGCTGATTATCTGGTGTTGTTTAAATCACATCATCTTTGGAAATCTCCCTTTCTCAAATCCAGTGTTCAGTGTACTGCCAATAATCTGTGGAGGCATGAACAATTCTTATTAATTTTAAAATTTCCCCCAAGAAATGAAATAGTCCTTTCCTCTCATTTTATTATACCTAATGTGCTCAGGGGAGATTCAGAATGAGACGCCTGGCATAAAGATTACCATGAATAGTTCCTCTCAGGAAAAAACATCATAAAGAGGCAAAGTAGACAGAAGAGAATTAACTCAGATTTTACTCTGCTTTGATGGTTGAATTACTTT
This sequence comes from Alouatta palliata, assembly GCA_004027835.1. Taxonomy (NCBI): domain Eukaryota; kingdom Metazoa; phylum Chordata; class Mammalia; order Primates; family Atelidae; genus Alouatta; species Alouatta palliata. The sequence goes on from PVKV010018825.1 coordinate 9,882, forward strand.
AAAAAATTATTATTAACACATTTTATGAAATTTAATGAAATATAAACGTTGATGTGAGAAGCTAAATTATTATTTTAATGATAGCCTCAAATCACAGAAATCCTAAAATTCTTGTTAGAGAGAAAAGTTATTATAATAAAAGCAAATTTGATAACTTCTAACAAGATTTAAAATATTTCATATAAAATGTCTCTAAATAATGTAGTAAGGTAAAAGGCAACGTTGACATTAAAGTTGTACAATTTTCATTATTGTTTTCCTAATCCAGGTATTTATTTAGTTATTGATTTTAGATCTGGGGGTGCATGTGCAGGCTTGTTACATGGATATATTGTGTAATGGTGAGTTTTGCCTTCTATTGCACCCATCACCCAAACAGTGAACATTGTACCCAACCGGTAGTTTTCAGTCCTCACCCCCTTCTCATCCTCCCCCTTTTTCGGGTCCCCAGTATCTATTTTCCTCTGTATGGCCATGTGTACTGATTGTTTAGCCCCCACTTATAAGTCAGAATATGCAGTATTTGATTTTGTTTCTCCTAATCCATTTATGTTCCTAGTCTATTCAAACTTTATTCTCTCTCCTCTGTCATTGAGCTCCAAGGCCTCCTTTACCCTCCTTAGCCACTCATTCATAATAGAACTTCTGCATATTTTCACCACTGCCTCTTCTCCCTGCAGGTGTCCCCGCCATCTACACTTAGCTCCCCACTAAAAGCCTAGCACGACCACCTCTCCCCTGCAGGTACCCCGCCATCCAAGCTTAGCTCTTCATTAAGCCTTGCACAGACCCTCATTCATGCACTAGGGCCCAGACCTCCCTGCCTACCAACAGGTGTTCCTTCAGTAATCCCCAGTCCCTCTTTCTGGTGAAAACTGGTAAAACATTAGTTTTCACCTCTCTACTTTTAATTGTCATTGCTATACAAATATTTTGCGATTACTCTTATCATGAAGAAAGAAAAGAAAATCTCACTTGACTCCACTTCCAGCATCCATGCACCCTGCTTTGATGACTTTTTATTAAATCAAAACACTTTGATAGAATTATCTCTGTCTCCAAACCCACGCATTCAATTTCCTGTCAACTCCGATAGAATCAGCGATTGGAAGGAACCATTCACACACACTACCTTCACTTGACTAATGCCAGCTCTTGGCAGTTCCCAATCTTTTGTGACTTGCTCAAGTAACAACAGTTGGGCTAGTTGATCGTCTTTTGTTTTCTTCTAGAAACCCATCATTCACAGACTTCCGCAATACCGCATTCTACTGGCCTGCTGGTTTTAGTCTCTTTTGTTCTTCCTTATGCTGCAACCCGAACTGTCCCAGATCCCAGTTCTGAGAGCTCTCTTCTCAGACACGCTTTTGGTGAGCTGCTTGAAATATCTACTCCTCTACTCTGAAAAGTTTATCTACAGACTCAACCACTCCACTGTACCACAGATCAAACACAGAACCGTGTGCCTTCCTTGGGTTGCCACTACAACATAAACACAAACCTAAACAGCACCAAAGTCTTCCTCTCAGTTTAACTAAATACCTCCAATTGATGAAAGAGACTTCTGCCTCCTTTTATGTATTTGTTTTTCTCATACACATGGCCATCTCATCATTTGCGTTCCACCCTCAGAATCCAACCTGAGGGTGATCACTTTGCATGACTTCCATTGCCATCAACCTCACTCAAGCCCTGAGCCGGATTGACTGATTACTGCAGTTGTCTCTTATTAGAGCCCTCAGTTCTACCCTTTCTTTTTCACTGTATATGCTTAGCACAGCAGCCAAATTAGACTTCCAAAATGCATGTGAACCTTTGCTGAGAATAATCTCATGGCCTGCTGCATCACTCAATGGAAAGGGCAACTCATCTAGAAGAGACTGCAAGGCCTTTGACAAGCAAGCACCCCAATATTCTTCTGACTCCATGTCCAGCTGGTCTCTGCCTCCCCAGCTTATTTCCAGGCATCTGACTCTGGGCTCTTCTGCAAACGTGTCAGCCCTGAACCTGTCTCTGGAATTCTGCACATGCTGGTATCTCTTTCAGGAACAGTCTTCCTCTGAAGTCCACATGAGACCCACAAATTTTTGCTCAGTTGCTACCTTCGTAATGTTTCCAACAACCTTTATTGCAACTCTTTCTGATATGTCTGTTTCATCTTTCCTCATAAAACTTACCACCTTTGAGCAGCCCTCACTTACTTCTTGAGATTGTCACCTAATTCGGTGCTAAAATGTAAACTTGGTGCAAACAGTATTTTTGTATTTGTTTAACTGCAATCATCCATACTTCAAATAGTATACAACACCTAGTGTGCGCTCAAAACATATTTGTTGAATGAATTAAGTATGTGGTTTTTCAAAGTCCTTCCCAAAGTATTCATGCTTGTATGTTTAAATGTTATATTTAATGTATATCACTTCCTAGTTAGGTAGGGAAAATGGAACATTGTGGTGTCTGCAGTCAGAGCCCTGAACTCTGATCTCAGCTGTGAAAGCCACCACTGCCTCTATTTCCTTCTTTGTGCAATGGGGATATTCACAAGACTTATCTCATAGGGCTATGGGGAGAAAAGAAGGAGTACCTCCAAGCAGAATCATTTAAATAACTGAATAAATACTGTATAAGTGTTCACTGTTATGAATTCTGTTCTTTTTTTCAGGTTTTATTCTAATCTGCCAAGGGTGCATGTTTGAAAAAGAGGTTTTTGTTTTTATTTATTTATTTATTTTTGGAGACTTTATATAACATCAGGTTTCACCACACACACTGATGTTGTCACAATTTGCTCTTTGTTATTCTCACGATCTGTTACCATGAGCAACTCTTGCCTCCTGGTTGCTAAAGAAAAGCAGAGTCCTTGAAGTTACATAGCGATTTTGAATGACAGAGAGGAGGTAGAGCCACTCCAAGTGGAAGAATTTAGATGTAACTGGCTTAGGGGAATATGGTCTGCCCTCATTTGCTTAGAGTTCCTCCTGCCAGGAGCGGTTAGATTAGATAAGTACCTCTGGGGTTAAACATCTCAATGTTTAGTGAAAATGAATCGGAAGGAATAGACACACTGTGTTCTAAATATTAATTAAGTTGCCACAATTTTAGACCTTTTACTGTTCTGTTGCTCTTAGCCTTCTCTCTCTCTCCCTCTTTAATCTTTCTTTGCAGTTTTCTCTGTATTAGGATCTGTGTTGCCATCTTCCCTGTTTATTCCTAGAAATAATAAAATTAAATTTCTTAATACAAAATAAAAATTGAACTTTTGGATTATGGTGCCATCTGATCAACAGCCCCAATACAGCCTCCTCAACTTTTCAGTATAGAACACATAAACACAAAAGAAGATAAAATTATCCAATAGAGAAAATGGAAGTTCAGCCCAGTTTGCCCATATTTTGCTGCAAGATAATTTTCAATTACTTAGCTTTTCTTTTATCAGTGAATGGGAGATAAAAATACCTAGCTTTGGTTGCTGTAGAGAGAGAGGAGATAATATTTATAAAGCAATTAGCATAATGCTCTATAATATCTAGGGATATATAAATTAAAGTAGATATACCTATAAACATACATATAATCTTCTTAGAATGACAACTAAATATTAGGTTAATGGAGAAGGAAGTCAGATTAACTACAACATTTACTAAACTTCAAAAGAACAACAAGAAAGTCTGTCCTTCCTATGTCTGTCTGTGTGCCCGCCCAGAGAATGCTTTTCTCTAACAGTCAAAACATGTAGTGATTTGTCATCTATGATTAATGTTTTCAAGAATTCCCATTGCACTCATGTCCTATTTTTATTGATTATAAAATGGTACAGTTTTCCAGTTAAAGGAGGAAAAAGAAAGCTTTTTTCTTTTCCAGTCTTCCCTTGAGAACAATAAAAGACATAACTTAGAGGTGAAAGTCCATCTTCAGGGACCAAAACCGTAGGTCCCAGGCTCTAAAGAGCAGCTACAAAATTGGTAAAATGTGACCCAGAATGGTGGCTAGGGAATCAGTCTTCTCTTGCAGCACACACATGTCTGCCTGGATTTGAAGGCCCAATTGACAGCCCCTTCCTTAGCCTACGTTTGTGCAGCCTGCAGGGACAGTGAGAGCTCAGCGGGCAGAAGCAGACTCCTGTTTTGAGGGTCATGGAGATGTTCGGGACAATCATCTTTTCAGCGGATAACTAGAGTCATCTGAGGAAAAAAAACACACTATAAAATTCTCACTGTTAAGTGCCTTCATTCTCCCAGGGAGAGTGAAGCTTTGCTCTGACGTCTAATTCCACCCCCCACACCACCCTGTCCTCATGTAGCTTCTCTGCCCAATCCCCTTCTCCACTCATCCACACATCTTTTGGTTAAGTAATTTTTTGGCTCAGATACAGAGGTCTTAAAATCATGACTTTAGGCTTATAAATGGATATTATAAGCAAACGGCAGGTAACAAATACCATTTAAAACAAGCAAATAGCTCGGAACGGAAGCTCATGAAAGAAAAGGTGCTGGGCAATTCCTCTGCCAGGGTGAGAAATGCTGCATCTCAGAATCAAAGGCTCAGAGAAACAGAAATTTCACAAACTCAGACAAGAGGAGAGGAAAACAGGTCCAGCAAAGCAAAGAAACAAAGCAGAAGAGAAAAATAACGCCAGTACAGACATGAAAGGGACATTGGACAAAGCAAAATGGAAAATAGATGTTGATGTAAATAAAGTCAGGAACGTGAAAGATGACCTTGTTAGACTCAGGCAGAAGGGGTAGAAAAGAGAAGCAGGTGGTCAAGGAGTAGAATAAACACGAGAGAGACAAAAGGTGAACACCTTGATGAGTGCATTTGCTTTCCGACGGACAGGGCAATGAAAGAGACAAACACAAAATTCAAGATGAAACCCATGATTGTTTCCTAAAAAGATAATCTGTAATCAGTGTGTATTCTCATCCCTGAAGTATCAAGGATAAGCTATATCCTAGTGATTGCTGTAAAATTTTAAAAACAACAATAATAAAATAGAAAAAGAAACTAGAGATCCATTTAAAAAGTAACTTCAAGAGGGAGAAACAGTCTTTTCTCAATTTTCCATGGAATAATACTCCATTTTAGATTATAACGTAGCAACGTTTACCAAATCCGATATTTAAGAATATAGGAGTCCCATAAAATAAGTAGCCTTGATAGGATATACCTCAAAGAGAAAAGACTAAAATTAGAAATTTATAAAGCAAGACCATACTTGCAGGAATTAATAGTGGAATGGATAAAGTGTTTTTGTGTTCATTTACACATAAATATGTACCACTTATTGTACATAAATATGCATTAATAAAACTGTCCTGATAAAGTAAGTTAAGACTTTTAGTTCCCAGTCCAGCATGCAACAAGCTTGAAAATCATTACTCCTGTCTACATAACAAGAGAAAACTTGAACAAACTGAAAATCAACAACCCTTCTTACATCCATGAAAGAATGGAAGTAGCAGGGCACATCACTGCCGCCTCAAACTGCAGATTCAGAGAGGTAGAAACAGAATAACAACTTCCCAGAGCAGCTCAACTCACAGACAGAAACCTCCATGAGCACCAGTATTGGGGCAGAAAAAGTCAATTGTTTTTGACAAATGGCTGGAGGTTCGGCGTGGAAAAGTTTGAGAGTGTTAAAAGAACAACCTTAGACAAATTAAATTTAACATAGTTTGAGCAAAGAACGACTTGCGAATCAGGCTGCCTTTCAAGCCAAAGCAGGTTTAGAGAGATACCAGTGTGACATGGTAAAAGCCCCATAAAACTACATACCTCAACCATACCTTGGTTTTCTGTGGAATCTGCTCTCTCTAATCCTGATGTGACAGGCAAGCAGTCCAAACCCACACCATCTTGGCCCCTGCAACTTGTAATAAGTAACTAAGGTCTGTAATTTCCACCCTACGCAGGCACTGTGTAAACTAATGCTTATCTTGACTTCTGTGAACCACTTAAGTAACAATCAGAATGTCTGAAGCCCCTCACCCTCACCCTCGCCCAGGAGGTGGTTTACAGAATGTCCAAAGTCCACTGACCCTTGGAATGTCCAAAGCCCCTTGCCCCCACCTCTGCCCAGGAGGTGGTTTTTGGGCATAAAAGGTCTTGACACCCTCCTTTCGGGGCCACGAATTGGAGAGACATGAGTCCTCCGTGGCTACCGGCAATAAAGACCCTGCAATTTGGCATACTTTTGTCTTGGTGTTGACTTCCTATGCTCCCTCTGGTACAACACCAGTGCAGCTGCATGATGGAAAGTTTAAGGATGGAAAAAGGAAAATATCTAACAGAAAATGAAGCTGAGGTACAGACACAGCGGGATTGGTAACAGCTTGGTGTTTGCCTTATTAGAATACGGTTGGAAAAATTGGCCACTCTTGACTGGCTGAAACTCAATGATTGACATAAGAGTCATTTTTAGTTTGTTTGCACCTTCAGTTAGGTTATGGTTCATTACACACAGAGAAATCTTCAGGCTGAATTTAAAATATATAAGGGGCAGCTGTGAGCTAAACTTAATTTCATCTTTTTGGTCATCCTCTCCAATTTGGGAGACCAAAATGTAAAGAACGTATTTCTCTCTGTCATCATCATCATGTACTTAGTCTCAAATCCTACTAAGAAATAGCAAAAAATTGGGTTTTGGGAGGTAGAAACAAGGTCTTCAGGTTATTTTTTTAAGGGATTAGAGTAGAAGGGACATCCTTGTTCTGGATTCTCCTGTTTTGAGAAAAAAAAACACATCTGTTTTGGGATCTATCCATTTCTTTAATGTTTTAGTTTGAATATGTCACATGTGACTCTGTTTGGTTTGGCTTGTCTGTTTGGGCCTCATGAATGAGCTTAGCCTAAAACAATGGCCTTCCATAATTTTGTTTAACAATTTCCTTCTTTCAATCAAGTTGTCACTTAGAGTGTGACCAAAGCTTAGGGCCTTAGCACCACTCTGTTACCATCATTCTGGATTCTGGGTTCAGCATGTCATTCGTAGGTTAAAGTATCACGTAATAAAGAACAAAAGGAAAATTTATAATATTAATATCTAAGTTTTTTCTACTCAGGTGATCTAAATTTGGTGAATTTAATGAAGAAAACTTTATTTTTTTGAGCAAAGTATGTATTTAAAATAATCATATATACAGATATATTTTTCTTGGATGCATAGACATCATTATAAATGCAGATTTTTTATGGATACAAAGACAGCATGGTAGAGCTCTCATATTTCTCTAAAGATATGACAGTTTGACAACTTAATTAATTTCCAATAAGTGATAGCAGATATTATCTTCATAATTTTTTAAAGATCACACAATGATTTAAATGTTTGAGAATATTCAAGAACATTCTGGAAAAAAAGTTAAGTAATGACAGAGTACTATCATCATTTGTTAAAATGTATTAAAAACTGCTGTAAGAAAAATATGATTAGCATGTTATTTGAGAACTGATCATAGGAGTAAAATAGATACAAATAACACAATAATTCAGTCTATGATGAGAAATATCATCAGTGAGAGATGTGCTGTTAGGTAAACTAAAATGTTTTTTAAAATTCAGATATAATTTTCACACAGGAAAATCTCCTCTTTGGTGCCAAGCTCTATGAGTTTTAACAAATGAATATTGTTGTATAATTGCCAAAGAGACCAGACCCACCACCTTAAAATCTTTGCTCACACACCTTGGTTGTCAAACCTCCTCCCCACTTCCAACTCCTAGGCATAACAAATCTGTTTTTCATTTAGGTGGTTTGAACTTCTCTAGACTATCTCATAAATGGAAGCATATAGTATGAGTCTGGCAAGATTTTTAAAAATTTTCCATGTCCATCATTCTCAGCAAACTGACACAAGAACAGAAAATCGAACATCGCATGTTCTCACTCATAGGTTGGTGTTGAACAATGAGAACACATGGACACAGGGAGGGGAGCATCACACACTGGGGTCTGTCAGGGGGACATAGGGGACGGACAGCAGGGGGTGGGGAGTTGGGGAGAGATAGCATGGGGAGAAATGCCAGACATAGGTGATGGGGAGGAAGGCAGCAAATCACACTGCCATGTGTGTACCTATGCAACAATTTTGCATGTTCTTCACACGTACCCCAAAACCTAAAATGCAATAAAAAAAAGAAAAAAGAAAAAGAAAGAAAAAAAATTTTCTATGTAAATAATTGAGTCATCTCTGAGCAGAGACAGTTGTATTTCTTATTTTCTTACCTATATGCCTCTATTTCCCTTTTTTGCCTTCCTATACAAGCTAGGACCTTGAATGTAGTTGAAATGGTGATAGCGCACATCTTTGATGGTTTACATTCTGAGGGGAAAATAACTCAGACTTTGACCACGATATATGATGTGAGCTGTTTTTTGGTAGGAGCACTTTTTCAGTTTGATGACATTCTCTTTATTTATAGTTTCCTGACATTTTTATTCTGACTAGATGGTAAGTTTTTAAGAATGTTTGATCTCTATCCATTAGGATGGTCGTGTGGATTTCTTCTTTAGTCTATTTATATTGACAGTCGCATCAATTGACATTTTTTCCTTGTCCACGATAAACCAGAACTGATGTATTTGCTTGTGTGAGTATGGACATATTAGTTGTTTCAAATTTGAACTGTTACAGAGACACTTTGATCACCTTTCAGCATGCATACTTTGATCACCCAGTCATGCATTTTCTCACATTTGCACCTAAAGTTACTAAGGATGTGATTAGTGTAGGCTGTAGATTTTCTCGGATACACTAGATATTGCCGAATTTTTCTTGAATTTGTATGCATCAAGCAGCAGCTTGTGTGAGTTTCTGTTGCCCTGCTTTCTCTCCAAGATTTCACATTTCAAGACCCTTTGGTTTTCCCTAACTGAATGTCATGAAAGAATATCTCCTTGTTTTAATTATATTTCCAGGTAACTAGTGAGCTTGTGTTGATTTTAATCTTTAATAGTTACTTACTGTATCTTCTCTTGTAAGAGTCGCTGTTTGTTTAGATATTTTATATTTGTGGAGGTTTGTTATACACCCTGTATAATTATTTATTGTTATTAATATATGCTGAAAACATTTCTTCCAGCTTGCTACTTGCTTTTGACCTCTTTTTTGTATGGATTTTAAAAGTTTTGATTTAATGCAGTTAATTCACAGTTCCTTTTATGGTTTTGTTTATTTAATGAATTTTTATTAAAATAATGCAGAGTTTGTGCTTTTTGTGTGTGAGTTTTTGTATTTTATTTTTATTATTGTATATTTTTATTAGTATATCATAGTTATACATATTTTGGGGTACATGTGATATATTGATACATATATACAATATGTGATGATCAAGTCAGAGTGATTGAGATGTCCGTCACCTTAAACATTTACCTTTTCTTTGTTTTGGGAACATTACAATTCTTCTCCTTTTGCTATTTTGAATGTGTAACCCACCTTGCATTTCTAGGATAAACTCCAGCTGAGCACAATATATTATCCTCTTTATATATTGTTGGAAGTGATCTGTTAATATTTCATTAAGTTTTTTTCATAAAGGATATTTATGACTACATTTATTTTCTTGCAGTATCTTTTGTGTGTGTGTGTTGGTTGATTTTATCAGCAATATTACTTTCAGTAAATAAATTAGGAAACGGATCCTCATCCATTTTTTTTTTTTTTTTGAGATGGACTCTCCTCTGTCGCCCAGGCTGGAGTGCAGTGGCACCATCTTGGCTTACTGCAACCTCCGCCTCCCAGGCTCAAGCGACTCTCCTGCCTCAGCCTCTGGAGTACTGGGACTACAGGCATGTGCCACCATGCCTAGCTAATTTTTTCTATTTTTAGTAGGGTTTCACCATGTTAGCCAGGATGGTTTTGATCTTTTGACCTCATGATCTTCCCACCTCAGCCTCCCAAAGTGCTGGGATTACAGGCATGAACCACCATGCCCAGCCCCTCATCTTTAATATTTTGAAGGACTGTGTAGAATTGATACAATTTTTTATTTATAATAAATAATATATAATTATATATCATAATTATATAATAAATTATATAATAAATAATAAATATATGATAAATTGTATAATAAATAATAAATTATACAATTTATCATTTATTTCTTTAAAATTTCGTTAAGTTTGCCGATAAAGCTATCTGAAATTTTCTTTGTTGGAAAGTGTTTAATTACAAATTCAGCTTATTTAACATATAGAGAACTAAACAGGTTTTTTGTTTCATGGCTGTACACTGGTAGTTTATGCCTTCTAAAGAATTCTTCCATTCCGTATAAAATTATAAAAATATAGAAAATAATCAGAGTATCTTATGTCTTACTTTTTATAACTAATTATATTTCAGAAGTACCGTATCCAAACTATAAGTGAAACTTTTAGAATAATTGGGATATTGTACATAGGAAGACTTTATTATAAAAGTATAAGACATATAAATTACAGATAAATAAAATTATACACATGAAAATAAATCATTTCTGCACTGTATTTTTTTTAATAAATTCAAATGCAAATGACATTTAGGAAGATAAATTGTTGACATTTGTGGGAAAAAAATATAATTTATATATAAAGATTTTTTCTAATTATTAGTAAGTAGAATAGATTGTCTATTTGTGCTTTTTTAAACTTTTCGATGTAGGTTTTTAAGGCTATGAACTTCCCTTTTAGCCCCACCTTTGCTATATCCTAGAGGTTTTGATAGGTTGTATCACTATTGTTGTTAAGTTCAAATAATTTTTAAATTTCCACCTTGATTTCATTGTTGACTCATTAATCATTCAGGAGCAGGTTATTTAATTTCCATGTCTTTGCATGGTTTTGAAGGTTCCTTTCGGAGTTTTCAATTTTATTCCACTGTGGTCTGAGAGAATACTTGATGTAATTCAGTTTTTGTAAATGTATTGAGACTTGTTTTATGGCCTGTGATGTGGTCTATCTTGGAGAAATTTTCACATGCTGAAGAATAAAATGTATATTCTGCAGTTGTTGGACAGAATGTTCTATAAATATTGTTAAATTCAGTTGTTCCGGGGAATAGTTTAAATCCATTGTTTGTTGACTTTTTGTCTTGATGACTTATCTGGGGCTGTCAGTGGAGTATTAAAGTCCCCACTATTATTGTGTTGCTGTCTATCTCATTTCTTATGTCTGATAGTAATTGTCTTATAAATTTGGGAGCTCCAGTTTTAAATGCATATATATTTGGGATTGTGGTATATTCCTCTTGGACAAGGACTTTAATCATTATATAATGTTCCTCTTTGTCTTTTTTAACTGTTGCTGCTTTAAAGTTTGTTTTGTGTGATATAAGAATAGCTACTCCTGCTTGCTTTTGTTATCCATTTGCATAAAATGTCTTTTTCCACTCTTTTACGTTAAGTTTGTGTGAGTCCTTATGTGTTAGGTGAGTCTTGAAGGCAACAGATACTTGGTTAGTGAATTCTTATCCATTCTGAAGTTCTGTATCTTTTAAGTGGAGCACTTAGACTACTTACATTGAACATTAATATTGACATGTGAGGTACTATTCCATTCATCATGTTAATTGTTGCCTGTATACCTTGGTTATTTATTTATTGTATTTTTGTTTTAGAGATCCTGTGAGATTTATGCTTTAAGGAGGTTCTATCTGATGTGTTTCAGGATTTGTTTCAAGATTTAGAGCCCTTTTTAGCAGTTCTTGTAGTGTTGGCTTGGGAGTGGTGAATTCTTTCAGCATTTATTTGTCTGAAAAAGACTGTGTCTTTTCTTCATTTATAAATCTTATGAATCACTCGATACAAAATTCTGGGTTGATAATTGTTTTGTTTAAGGAGGCTGAAGATAGAGCCCCAATCCCTTCTTGCTTGTAGAGGTTCTGCTGAGAAATCTGCTGTTAATCTGATAGATTTTCCTTTATAGGTTATCTGGTACTTTCATCTCACAACTTTTAAGATTCTTTCCTTTGTCTTGACTTTAGGTAACCTGATGAAAATGTGCCTAGGGAAAGACTTTTTTTTTGCAATGAATTTCTCAGATATTCTTTGAACTTTTTGTACTTGGATATCTAGGTCTCTAGCTAGCCCAAGGAAGTTTTCCTTGATGATTCCTGTGAATAGGTTCTCCAAACTTTTAGATTTCTCTTCTTCCTCAGGAACACAAGGAAGTGAGACCAACCTTTTGGTTGCATAGGAGCTGGGTGAGAACTGTAGCTGCTGAATTTCTCTGACTTCCCAGAGAAGCTGCATGACACAGCAGAGGCAGCCTTGATTCTCCTGGCAACATGACTCCGTTGACTTGGGAACTACAACCTCATCCCCCATAGCAACTGCAGCAAGCCCCGCCCAATGAGAGTCTTAGGTTTGGTCGTTTAACACATTCCCAAACTTCTTGGAGGCTTTGTTCATTTTTTAAATTCTTTTTTCTTTGTCTTTGTTGGATTGTGTTAATTCTAAAACCTTGTTTTTGAGCTTTGAATTCTTCCTTCTGCTTGTTCTATTTTATTGCTGAGACTTTTCGGTACATTTTGCATTTCTCTAAGTGTGTCCATTATTTCCTGAAGTTATGACTGTTTTTTATTTATGCTATCTATTTCACTGATGATTTCTCTCCTCACATGTTGTATACATTGTTTTAATTTCCTTAAGTTGGACTTCACCTTTCTCTGGTTCCTCCTTGATTAGCTTAATAGTCAATCTTCTGAATTCTTTTTCAGACAGTTGAGGGATTTCTTCTTGGTTTGGATCCATTTCTGGGGAGCTAGTGTGATTTTTTTGCAGGGGGGTGTTAAAGAACCTTGTTTCATCATTTTACCAGAATTGTTTTTCTGGTTCTTTCTCCTTTGGGTAGGCTATGTCAGAGGGAAGATCTGGGGCTCAAGGCTTCTGTTCAAAATTTTTGTCCCATGGAGTGTTCCCTTGATGTAGTACTCCTCCTTTTCATACGGATGTGGCTTCCTGAGAGCCAGATTGTAGTGGTTGTAATTTCTCTTCTGAATCTAGCCACCCATCAGGTCTACCAGGCTCTGGCGTGGTACTGGGGTCTGCACAGAGTCCTGTGATGTAATCCATCTTCAAATCTCTCAGCTATGGATACTAGCACCTGTTCCAGTGGAGGTGGCAGGGAAGTAAAATGGACTCTGTGAGGGTCCTGTAGTTGTTTGATGCACTAGTTTTGTGCTGGTTGACCTCCTGTCAGAATGTTGTGCTTTCAAGAGGGCATGAACTGTGGTAGTATAGGGAAGCATCAGCTGTGGTAGTATAGCGAGGATCAGGTGGAGGGCAGGGCCCTAGAACTCCCAAGAGAGTATGACCTTTGTCTTTAGCTCTCGTGGTGGGTAAGGAACAGCCATCAGGTGGGGCTGGTTTAGATGTATCTGAGCTCAGACTCTGATTGGGTGGGGTTTGCTGCAGTTGCTATGGGGGATGAGGTTGTAGTTCCCAAGTCAGTAGAGTCATGTTGCCAGAAGAATTATGGCTGCCTCTGCTGTGTCATGCAGCTTGTCCGGGAAGTCAGAGAAATTCAGCAGCTACAAGTCTCACCCAGCTCCTATGCAACCAAAAGGCTGGTCTCACTTCCACCATGCCCCGACTCAACAGCACTGAGTTTGTTTCCAGATGGTAGGCTAGTGAGGCTGAGAACTTGCCCAGGCCACCAGACTCCTAGCTGAGAAAGCAAGCAGGGCTTTTGCACCTCCAGGCTTGTCAAGACTGCACACTGGATTCATGCCCTCCTGGAGTTCTGGCCAGGAAACCTCATATTTGATTGGAATTGCTACAAAGTTTAGCTGAATGTTTCCTTCTCCCTGTGGTCTTTTTCTAGTTCCTCTGGCAGCCCTCCCCAAGGACCCCTGTGAGACAAGTCAGAAATGGCTTCCCTAGGGTCCAGAGAGCTGACAGGGCTTTTCCTGCTGCTTCCTCTGCCCCTATATTTCACTTAGCTTTCTAAATTGACACAGCTTCAGGTAAGGTCAGAATCTTCTCCTGTAATCTAGAGCTTCAGATTCCGCATTGAGAGTGTACATTTGGAGCAAGATGATCTCCATTTCACAGAATGGATGCTCACAGCAGTTGAGCTGTCTTCTGGGTCCTGCAGGATCAATTCACTTCCTTCAGAGGGTCTGTGGATTCTCTCAGCTTTCCTGGTATGTTTCTGCAATAGTTCTTAGAGCAAACATTCGCCATGCGTGTCTCCACACGCTGCTCTGCCTGTCCCAGTAGAAGCTGCATTTGAACGCTGCCTCTTATCCACAATTTTCCCTCCACCGAGATTTAAAAAAAAACTTTTAATAGGAGAAACAATTATAAGATTCATGGAGACGGGCCCAATAGAACTCAGCAGAGAAACTATATACACCCTTCATGCGGAGTCCTCAAGAATAATACCCTGAAGATAAGGAATTCATCAGCAAGACTAAGGAGACTTTGAAATTGTTAAACTCATGGTTATAGTTTATTATGGGAAAATGATGGAGGGCAAAATAAGCAAAGGGAAGTGGCACATGGTGGGCATGGGGTGGAGTCTGGAGGAAATCAGGTCTAAACTTTCAAGTGCTTCTTCCAAGGAGAAAAGCATAGGATGTGCTTAATTTTTCCAGCAATGATGTGAGACAATACATGCAAAGTTCTACCAATCAGGGAGGCTCAGGTAAGCCTTAGTGTTTAGGGTTTTCATTGGGAATTAGCTTTGCAGGGACTGACTTCAGTTACTCAAGCTTCAAACTCCCACAGAAAAAAACAGATGTTCATCCTAAATCACATTTTTACCATAATTTATCTGGACAAATGGGAAGAGTGTGGCTCAAGGTTTCAGGCATTCCAAAACACTCTTATCAGACAGGACTTCTTAACAGCTTGGTCCCTGAGAGCCAACCAAAAGCCAGTTCAGAAAACAGGCCTTTATTGGAAATGTTTAGGGTTTGAGCATCTACACCTGCTCAGTTTGCCCTTTCCTGCACACTCTACAATCTAAGGTTTCCTATTCCTTTCTACGTTCTCATCCCATGCACACAAGTTTTCTTCCTTTCCTTGTACAACCGTTCATTTTATAATGTTTGTCTTGCCATTGGCATAGCCAATAATATACATACTCAGAAAGCTCGGGCATGGTGCAAGCCCTAGACTTGAATCAACTTTTCATAAAGTCCTTGTCCATTTTTCCAATACAAGTTAACATTCTGCATCAGTAATATCTTTTTCTCTGAAATATTAAAAGCTGTACTCAGCAGAAAACACATTACAAAAAGATGAGACTTTGTCATTATGAGAATTGAGAAAGACTTGACTTAAAAGAACAAACTTCAGTGTGGGCTAAACAGTGTGGGAACAAAATGAGTTTGTACAAAATTTTCTTGTACCTCAAGCTGCAACTCTGCATGATTCCTCCTTATTTGAAAATCAATTCAGAGCCCCCACACTCTGGATTGCTTTATAGAAATACAACTTTTAAGTTTGACTGGTATAAAACTCTTGTGCCTGGTAACTTTTATTTATTGTGTTTGGACTTAGGAACCTAAGATTTAAATTTTCTATTGGAAATTTAAAGACTTCAACTTTTAGCTCATATTTAAATCCATATGCACATATCACTAGGATTTAACAATTTAAGATACTTTTAAGATATTTTAATGTAATAATTTAAAACAACTCCTCACTTAAATAATTACCATTCTATTCCTCAGCCTCCATATGGATATGAGATAGGCAACAAATTCACGAATACATTGAAATATGTGTTTGATACTCTACTTATAACCTAAGATGCCAATCAAGATTTCTTAGAGAATAAATATCATTTTTGCTTCACATTAAAGTTCTCACAAAAGTAGTTCAACTGATATGTAAAATCCTTAATTTCATATGTAAATGAGCTGTCATAATTTTGAGAATAACTTCATTAGGCCACAATATGTTCTACTTGGAGTTGGGGCTTTATGAAATCTTTAATGATTGAAAATATATCAACCTTTTTGTAGTCCTAATACTAATTCTGTAAGATCTAGCTACACACACATATATACACACATGTATATCTACACACATACACATGTGTGCACGTATAGGTATGCATATATATGTGAACATGTATATATATGAAACATACATTTTTCCTAAATTTCTCCTACCACTCCAACAAGGAATTCTTTAATAATTGGCAGTTTAGTATTTTTAGTTTATAAGTTCTTGGTGCATGTTTTTTCACTGCCAATAAAATACCAAATTTTTAACAGACTAAATAAAATATTAGTGTTTCAGTATATAACAACACTCAATATCCAGTAATCAGAGTTTAAAATATATCAATCTTCACTGTCTTTAAAAAAAATAATAATATCTTTCAAGACAAAAGAGAATTTTTCTTCAGGAAATTTTACACCCTGCTGTGTTCTTATGATAACTCACATACCAATTCACGTAAAGTTCTCTCTTAAGAAAATAAAAAAACGCAAATTTGTTTCATGGTTTATAAGAAGGAGTCACTGTGTTCCCATCAGTCAGTTGTATTCAGTTTCTTCTAGTGACACATGACTCTTCTCCTAGCCCAGGAGGAGTTGCGAGGCACGTCAGGGCAGAATTACTGTCCAGCTAGAGAGTATCAAAAACAAATAAATCCTCCACTGCTGTTTTTCTTGCCACTGTTCCTCCTCAGCTGTCTTCCCTGTGGTATTAACTCTGAAATGAGCTGGGCTCACCTCAGACTCAGGAGAAGGAAGAGGGAGTTGGATTATTTTAAGGAAAGTGTCAGAAGAAAATATGTTCTTACTTAGATGTGGAGGTATAATGTGCCTATGAATAGGGAAAGAGCATTTCATATAAAAATGAATTTTTTGAGAATATAACATTTTCTTAAGGTTAATCAGGAAACTGACATATAAGCTAATATAATTTTGAGAGATAGGTTTTAGAGTAGTGTTTGATGCAACCAGCACTCAAGAAACACACATGGGCACACAGAGAAATAAAATGGTACCATCTTTGGCTTTATGCACATTTGAGGAAAGAAAAGGAGTGTTAAATTCATTTAATATAATAGCATGCATCCATTACAAATGACCATACGAGTCTAGGTTGTCATGGAAATATATTCATAGAATTACATCTGTGGTAAGAATGTTTCAAAAGAAATGCCTATTATGGTTTCATTTTGCTGAATATATATGTGTGAATACTTACTGTTTCAGTCCATTCTTGCATTGCTATTAAGAAATGCAAGAATTTACAAGAAAGGTGATTAATTGGCTAACAGATCTGCAGGCTGTACAGGAAGTACGGCAGTGTCTGCTTCTGAGGAGGCCTCAGGGAGCTTTTACTCATGGCAGAAGACAAATGGGGAGCAGGAGCGGGACCAAGAGAGATGGAAGGTGCCACACACCTTTAAACCACCAGATGTCATGAGAACTTTATCACAAGAGCAGCAGAAGGGGGATGGTGCCCAACCGTCCGAAACTACCCCCAAAGATCCAATCACCACCCACCAGGCCCCACCTCCAACACTGGGGATTACAATTCAACATGAAATTTGTACGGGGACACAGATCCAAACCATGTCACTTACAAGATGAGAACTCAGGAAGATTTTCACAGTGAAATTATTCATGGGTTGTAAGATTGTGTGATGGTTAATACCAAGTGTCAACATGATTGGATTGAAGCATGCAAAGTATCGATCCTGGGTGTGTCTGTGAGGGTGTTGCCAAAGAATATTAACATTTGAGTCAGTAAGCTGGGAAAGGCAGAGTCACCCTTAATCTGAGTGGGCACAATCAATCAGCTGCCAGCATGGCCAGAATATAAATCAGGGAGAAAAACATGAAGAGACTAGATTGGCTTAGCCTCCCAGCATACATCTTTCTCCTGTGCTGGATGCTTCCTGCCCTCAAACATCAAACTCCAAGTTCTTCAGCTTTGAGACTTTGACTGGGTTTCTTGCTCCTCAGCTTGCAGACAGCCGGTTGTGGGTCCTTGTGATCATGTGAGTCAATACTCCTTAATAAACTCCCCTTTACATGTATATATATCTCCTGTTAGTTCTGTTCCTCTAGAGAATCCTAATACAGACTGTATGAATTATTTATTTATATTGTAAATGTCTTAATCTGGTTAATGTTTTCATTACAAAAACAGAATTTATTAGATTATTAAAACAATAATCTAGAAGTAACAGTTTTTAGAGAGAAACAAAAGTGTTTGCATTAAAATAGAGGTCAAACAATGAATGGCATATTCATATGGACATGTGTGTTACTTATGAAGACAGCATAAATCTGAATCTATGAATCATTTACCACCTATCTAACTGCACCTATCTAGCTAACCAGATCTTTTCCTGCACAATGGCAGAACACATATTCTTTTGAGTACACAGGCACATTATTAATTTTAACCAAATATGGGCCATATAAAGCAAATATCAACACACTTCAAAGAATTGCATTGCGTCACTGTACTTTTTTTAACCATCGAGATATTAAAATGTAATTAAATGGCAAAGGTGAGTAGAAAATCCTGACATATTTCAATATTATTCAATAGATTCATATGTGCAAATAACTTCTGGTATAATTTTTCAGTGCTATTTGCTCAGGCTCACACCCAGTATAAAGTACCAGCATGCTGCACACTTGCTCTGCGGAAGCTTGAGGCTAAGGAATTCTGCTGCAGCTGAGGAAACTTTTCATCAGACCATGTGGGCAAATGATTATCTTTTGTGTAGTCAAGAGGAAGGCTTTATTCAAACTTATAAGTAATGATTAAAAAAGGAAACAAAAAACTTGCTACTCGTGATTTACTCTTTAAATGTCTGTCTCCGGTTGTGTAGAATATTTTAGTTTGTACTAGCCAAAATATGTCAAGGAAATAATAGTCTTCTACACTGCACGTAAATATATACATTCTGTGTGTATTAAGGGATTGTGTAAATAACACATAGACATTTATTTCACCAACCCGAAAATTGTAGAATGTAGCTGCGACATCAATACATAAGGGAACTGAAGATTATATTTGTATGTATGCAATTGTATGCGTGCATAAACTTGAAGTTATGTCTGCAAATTCAGACTTTAGAAATACTTTAGGAAATTGTCAGTCTATTTTTACATTTAAATTGATATCCTATGATTCAATTAATTATGGTATAAATAACATGTATGTTATATAAAAACATATTATAGTATAATATTCAAATACTACCCATATTGGACTCATACATATATGCAAGATTCATAGAGTCAAAGGGTTATCAAATTTCACTTCCAAAGGAGGAGCGACATCAGACATGTAGTTTAAGTGACACCTTTCATAACTGGAAAATATATGGTTCATGCAACAAATACCTCACCAATATCTCACATTTATCTTTTGATTGTAGAGAAAGTCTCACCTCACAAGGCTTTGTTACCTTCAGTTTGACTTTTGAGGAAAGACCTATTTTAAGGCCTTTTGTAAAAGTCCTTTCTCATTTATAGTGCATATACAAAACATCATCTGTGGTTGTTACATAGATATGACATGTCTCAACTTATTTAAAAAGGATATGGTGATTCACCAGCCAGTAGTATAAAAAATTGGCCTCCCAATTAAATTCAAGATAGCTTTAAGTCTATTTAATAGACACAGTATAAATGAATTACTACCAAAATCTTAGAATATTATACCTTAAGTATGCACCGACTAACCCTGCCAGGCAATTAATTCTTATGTAATTGAAGCCAACAGGAGTGAAACATTGGCTAAAAGTCAATTTGTGTGATAAAGAGGAAGCTAGGCAGTCCCAAACAGCTTTTAGTGAACGCTTTTTTGCTTTTTTTCTATCATTGCTGAACTGAAATGAGCAAGTGATAAAAGTCAAATACGTGCAGACTATATTCTCCATGTCATTCTATTCTTTTCCTGAAACTAATAAATTGGACCACAAGGAGCGTTGCTGAAGTTATATCTTTACTCCTCAGAATAAATGAAAGAAAAGATAGAAAAGCCCCTGAGTTCAGGCCAACTTACACAGCAAACAAAGTGTTTCCTTTTACTATCTTAATGACTACAATTGCATGTACTGATTAATTATATTGATTAACTTTATGGAAATTCATCTATCAAATTCACAGTACGTTGTGAATTACAATGGAAAACTCTTGGAATAATGTAAATGGAACGATGCACAAAGGGGAAGTTTAAATGTGTCTATTACCATGTGCCTCTGGATTAAGGCTTCTCAGCCTTAGTACCGTGGATACTTCCTTCCAGATAATTCTCTGCTGTACAGTCCTGTACTCTGTTGCACAGTCTGATGAAGTATGGATGTTTACCAGCACCCCACTAAATTCCAGTAGCATCTTTTCCCCCCAGTTGTGACATCTGAAATATCTCCAGACGTGTCCTGGGGTAGAGTGACCAAATAGTCCTATTTGAGAACTATTGCCCATGTCTTCTTTCTGAGTCAACACTACTCCGAATTTGTGATATCTCTAGCTGTGTCCAACTCCTGTTTTACTTTTTAATTGTTATCATCATTATTATTTTAATAGGATTGAGTTTAGAGTTATCCCAATTATAAGACTTCATTTCATGCCCAGCTTGCCCTTTGACCAACCCAGCTTCCCTCATGTATAATTTTTCTCCAGTCAGATTCACACTCTCTGCACAGTTGTGTCTGGGTGCCTCAATTCTCCCACCAGAGGCCTGATCTTTTAAACATGTTAACAATTCTGATGGCCTGCTGTGGCTGGGCTTTGCAGAGGACCCACTTCGCTGTATGTCTTGAGTTCAGAGCCTTCGAGATAAAGTGGGGTAGCCCCGACCATCTCCCAAGCTCACTGCGTGACCACGCACTGGCCATGTTTTGCCACATTTCCCTGCGGAGGGGGCTGATGTGTAGACTGGTGGTTCTCATACTTTAGAGTAAATCAAAATCAGTGAGAGGCCTTGATGAAACATGGATTCCTGTGCCCCAAGCCTAGATTTTCCAATTCTCTATGTCCTGGGTGAGACTCAAAATGTGCATTTCTTATCAGTACCCAGGGGAAGCAGATGCTGCCTGTCAAGAGCCGGTGGTTTGAGAAAACCTTTTGAGGTAGACGGGTGGATTGTTCCCGTTCATAGAGAATACGTCTAGCACTTTTAATAGTTAAACTCTTCAATAGCTAGTGTTAGAATAGAAGTTAAATGTGAAATGTCATAGCTCAACTTATCTCTGTGAGTCAACACTGGGGTGTAGATTTAGGTAATCACTTTTAGATTATTTATCTTTTAAAGAATTAGGGTATTCGATAACAGGCATTATATTAGCACTTCATGCAGATATCTTATTCCGAAATTTGGGGTCTGTGTTCTAGCATATTGCTGAGCCTGGAATTGAGACCGACACATCTGTACTGTCCCCTTCTCATGAAGCAGCGTTGCCTATGTAGGCCACAAAATTAACATGTGTCAAAGTGCTGTGATTCTCTAAAGAGCTTGCTGCTCTTGTTACTGTAACTGTAACTGATGCTGCTTGGGATCACTGCAAAGCTATTACTATTCTTGCAACTTATATTTAAAGAACACTCACTACACATCAGGTGCTTAGCATTTAACTGTTTTAGCAACAGAATGTCACAGATACTATTATTATTATTACAATTTCATTTTGAAAAAATAAATTTAGGTTAGAGAGGTCCGGCTTCAGACCCAACAACTCTAGTCATTAACTTAATTTCAAAAATGGAGAATTAATTTCCTCTTTAGCTGTTATGTAAATGATACTATACTGTAGGAGATTGTTCTGTTTAGAAATTGGCACTATCAGGGTTTATCTGGTCTCTAAAGCTCAAAGTAGGAGAATATAAGCTATCAGTATACTATATGCTCATTTTATTTGTCACAAAATCAGTGTAAAATCAGTAAGAAGAAAGTAATATTCCTGAAGATCATTTTAAGCTACCTTTTTTCCCCAGTAGGAGAAAAAATAAGCTACCTACATTTCCTTATATGAAAACAGCTAAAGATGACATAAACTAAAATTGGCAGGTCCACCCACAGATTTTCATGTCTCTTTTTATATAGAAACAGAAAAAAGGAAAAGAAAAATAATTTTGTGGAGAGTAACATGGTGAGTAATTTTTGTTGCACAGTCAACGTCCTCAGGTAATATGAGCTAACACAGTCTTCTTCTTTCCTGCCCCTCCCTGAATATAACACCAGCAGCGGGTGCTTTTCCGCCAGCAGTGATCCTGCTTTTTCCTGCTATGTCCCCAGATAGAGCACAAAATCCAAGTAATATTCCTAGAGTCGACTAACAATATGTAGTTTATTTCTGTGACATCTTTAAATCTATGTCTAATGCCATGACAAGGGCGTGTGAGGGAAGAGGTATTCTTGTATCCCTTATGCTATTTAGTTCTGGTTATGACATTTGACAGAGAAGTGAGTTGCAAATGCTTTATTTTGATTATTGCTCTACTCTGTGTATTGCTGAAATTCTACTCTCTCTCTCTCTCTCTCTCTCTCTCTCTCTGTGTGTGTGTGTGTGTGTGTGTGTGTGTGTGTGTACATAGCCTTCAATTGTTATAGCCAAGTGAATGTATCAAAGGGAAAATAAATCAAAGAAGCGGTGCTGTTCATTCAGAAAACAAAGCTACTTAGCGATCTAGAGAGTTCATTGACCTGAAGGAAGATTGAGACTAATCTAAAGCTTTGGAACCTAGCACATTCCAAACACTGAAAGGAAATAAGCCAGATGCACAAAATGCTGTGTAGTGGCCTCACGGCATGTCACACTAGAAAGTAACCTGAGCAGACTAGAATCCCATTTCAACTTGTAATGTCCTTTGAGTCTTCTTCTCCTTACTGCTTTCCCTATCCACCATGGCTCCTACTTTTAAGGAGTTCACAGTCTGGCAAGACTGCCAGCAGGCTGATGCTTCAAGCAGAGCTAACCCGCGGCCTGCTTACACACTTACTTGCTTCCTCAATATTCTGGACTGTCACTTTTCGAAGTATACCTGGGTCTTCAAGACGTTTCAGGAAGTCTGCTGTGCAGAAATATTTTCAAAATACTAATTTTTTCTTTGTCTTTTTCATTCTCTCATAAAGGAAGAGTTTCATTCTCTCATAAGTGGAGAGTATTGGTTTACCAGAGAATACACATGGTATTACAACAGACTGAGTGCAGAAACTAATTTGGCAATAAAGCATCTTGCATTAGAGCCATATTTGCCAAGTGTAAAGCAACGCAACTCTTCTCTCTCTATATATGTGTGCATATATATGTATGTATATATATATATATATATTACTTAATAAGTATATTTGTCATAAAATATTTATACTAACCTTTAATGAGTTTATTGGTTTAAAATAAATCATGTAATGCATACATTTTAAATTTCTCAGTGTAATTTCTAACATGGTTAACATCGATTCATGTATCTATGAATTTTAAGATAGCAAAGGATTCCTGGCATCAAAATGTCAGAGAAGAACTAACATTAGGCATCTATATATAGAGATTTTCATTATTGATTTTCAGCATGTAGGCGATTTTCCTACTTCTAAAATAAATATGTTAATTTGCAGACATTGAGAATCCTCGAAGCTGCTAATCCCAAAAAGCTAATCCCAAGTATTTAACGATTTTCAGGCAGATAAATGAGACTTTTTTATTCACCTGAAACTTCAAAAAGTGCTTACCAGAGACTGTCTGCTCACTGCTATTTCTTACACACAAATGTCTTGTCGGCTTCCTGACTCAATACTTCAATTTATAGTTATCTGGTAATTCCTCTTAAGAAACTCTCTGCATGTTGGTAACAACCGTCTGTCCACCTCGCTCAGTCCAAATAGCAGAGAGCAGCTGTTGTCACGAGGAAAGCAATAAGCTCACATAAGCCTTCACCTTATATCTCCTGAACAAAGTACTTCTGGCTTCCAGAAAACACAATGATTTCAGAGATGCCTTTTTAGAAATGACAGATACAGAAGCGGAAGAAGTGCACTCTAATGCATTGCCAACCAGTTGCTGCATTATAGATCTCACTAAAGCTCAAAGCAACCCTATGAAACCAATTTTGTCATCCCTAGGAAGAATAAATAACGAAGCTGTGAGAAGTGAAGTAACTTGGGTAACTTGGGGAACTTCTCTCTCCCAGTAAATTGCATATCTAGTTCCAGTTCACTTCTAAATCCACCTTCTTTTCCTTATGCAATGATTTAATTATATTCAGGAATGAAACCAAATAACCAATGAGAAAATATTTCTCCAATAGGAGTTAAACAAATAATGTTGTATAATAATATAGAGCATAGAGAGTTTGTTAATAATTATAAAGTGTTTACTCATATAATCACAGAGGTCAGGGTCAGAATTTTAATAGTACAGAAGATTTTCATAAGTCCCACCTCAATCCCAAATGCTTCCCACATCCCAAAATTATGGTCACTCTGTCTGCCTTTTTCGTGATCACATTACTTATCCTCTTTATAATTTTACCATCCATAGATTATGGTTAATATATTTGATTTTTGCTTTTTTCACCCAACCTCTGGTATTATTTCATCATTCTGTAATAAACTATTTTATGAATAAACTATAATTTATTGTATCCCATTGTTAATGAACATTAAATTTTATGTAATTTTCATTGATTACAAAGAATATTATTATTAACATTTATGCTCACTATTGCTATTAATATCTATCCTGTTGCATAATTGCAAGTATTTTTCTAAGACAGTGGTTCTTACACATTTTGTTCTCAAAGTTTTTTGTAACTTAAAAATTATTGGCTGGGTGTGGTGGCTCATGCCTGTAATGTCAGCACTTTGGGAGGCTGAGGAGGGCAGATCGTGAGGTCAGGAGATTGAGACCATCTTGGCTAAAGCAGTGAATCTCTGTCTCTACTAAAAATACAAAAATTAGCCAGGCATGTTAGCACTCGAAGGGCTGAAGCAGGAGAATCATCTGAACCCAGGAGGCGGGGGTTGCAGTGAGCCAAGATCACACCACAACACTACAGCCTGGGAGACAGAGCAAGACTCCATCTCAAAAAATATATATATATTGAAGAACTCAAAGAGCATCTGTTTATTTAAATTCTCTTATCAATTTTGCATATTAGAAACTAAAATTATTAAAAATTTTAGTACATTTAAAATAATAAATCTACTTATGTTGATATAAATGTGTTTTTTAAGAGATATGTTCACTCCACATTCATTGTTGTGTTATTCACAATAGGCAAGATATGTATTCAACCTCAGCATCCATCAACTGTATATATGGAGAAAGAAAAACGTGGTAGGAATACAAAACTATTCAGCTTAAAAGAGAAAAAAAAATCCTGTCATTTGCAGCAATGTGGAAGAACCCGGAGGAAACTGTGTTCAGTGACATTAGCCACGTAGTATTTTCTATAGAGAAATATCACAGGATCACACTTATACATGGAATCTTCAAAAGTTGAACATACAAAAGTAGAGTAAAATGTGGTTGCCAGAGACTAGAAGAGGGAGAGAGATGTTGGTCAAAGATACCAAATTTAGTTATTAAAGAGGGATAAGTTGAACAGGTTTATTATATAATATGGTGACGATGTTGTATTCCAGAAAATTGGTAAGAAAACAGGGTTTAAATGTTCTCACTACAAAAAAAAAAGATAAGTATGTGAGTTACAGAGGATGTTAATTAGCTATATGTAGCTATTCCATAATGTATACATATTTTTAAACATGTCCATAATAAATACATAGAATTATTATTTGTCCATTTAAAAACATTATTGACATATATCACAATCAATGTCATTTTATAAATGTAAAATAATATAATGGGTTTAAGGGAAATCTGAAATTATTAATATCAACATATTATGTCTTTTCGTTGGATAGTATTTATGTATTATTTTACTTTGCCTAATAAGTGGCTTAAATCAATGAATTACTTAATTACTATCACTTTTATTGAAAACTATGACTATATTCCAAAAGAACTACAGCAAAATTACTGAGTGAATTAAAAATGGCATACATTTTTATAAATTCTTTAATGTTTGACTTAATTGAAGGCAACTGGATTCTAATAGCTACTAATTCATTAAATTTGTTGGATCACAGATATGTAGCTGAAAAGTGTAAGACAATTTTAAAATCCTTTTTAGATTACTATGAATTTTCTTCTTTGATACTACATTAAACTTAGCAAGTTATAATTTTAAAAAATTTACTTGCAATATGGGATTAGCGAACATTTCCCTAAAATTTTCTGTTACAATCTTTGTGACGTTAAAATCTGCTGCCCTATCTTGAACTTTAAATGGATGTTTTACTCATTCATGACCTCGTAACTTCATACATTGGTCACTTGGAAAATATTGGTTCCCCAAGTTATGTGGCTCTTCCCAGTGGTAATACCTTCAATGCAAATTTTTTTAAAATGAAATTGGATTTTACATTTTCACAAAAATCAAATTTGATCTCGCATACTATGAAAGAAGTGTCACTACTCCTCTTGTAAGAAAAGTCTTTAACATGGGGAAGCTATCAAGCTCATGATGATAGATTGACACACACTTTTTAAAAATTCTAATTATCACTTGAATACTCACATTTTATCGTAGGCAACAAATGCCGTCAAATGCTTTCCTTGGTATTACCGGCTGGCCGTTAATTTTTATTAAAATATCTGCTAAAGCATAGTTTTCCTATCAGTCTTACAAGTGAAAGCAATATTTCATTAAGAAGTGGCTAGTTTCGCTTGCCTTAGTTAGTGAATAATAAAAACCGCTAGTTTGGTTTGATGATGCTGTGTGTCTTCATGTGTCTTCTCGAAGATTTTTTTTTTTTTTTTTTTTTTTTTTTTGAGACAGAGTCTCAGTCTGTCGCCAGGCTGGAGTGCAGTGGCCCGATCTTGGCTCACTGGAACCTCCGCTTCCCGGGTTCAAGCAATTCTCCTGCCTCAGCCTCCCGAGTAGCTGGGACTACAGGCGTGTGCCACCATGCCCAGCTAATTTTTGTATTTTTAGTAGAGACGGGGTTTCACCATGTTGCCCAGGATGGGCTCGATCTCTTGACCTTGTGATCCGCCCTCCTCGGCCTCCCAAAGTGCTGGGATTACAGGCGTGAGCCACTGTGTCAGGCCCATGAAGACATTTTTAACAAAATTCCAGCAGTGTGGATCACATAGTATTTGCAACATCAGTGCAAATGTCAACAGAGTAAAAGAACTAAAGTAAAACATCTTAGTGCAAATGTGAAAATGGCTTTGAATTCACGGACCTCACCAAAAGTCTTGAGGATTCTCAGAGGTACAAAGGCCACACTTTGAGAACCACTGTTTTAGGATATACACTAGTAATTGTCCCTGATGCTTCCCAGGGTATATATAATTTAAGATTTACAAGATTGTGCCAAATTATTTGTTTCAAAGTTATTATATATTAACATATATTATCTCCATTGTCCATACGGATGAGCATAATGCATTTCTAGTAGGAGTTTTTACCGGTTCAAAATATATATCCATTTCTACTTTTGTTAAATATTGTCAAATCATCCTGAGAAACTACATTTCCACAAATTTTATCTATAATTTATGAATGACCAACTCTCCACATCCTCTTCAATGCCATTTGTAATTAATCTTTTTGTTTTTTAAAAAAATTGACTGTATTAGTCAATTTTCACATTGCAATAAAGAAATATCTGAGACTGGGTAATTTATAAAGCAAAGAGGTTTAATTGATTCATAGTTCCGTATGGTTGGGGAGGCCTCAGGAAACTTGCAATCATGGTGAAAATCAAAGGGGAAGCAAGACATAGCTTACATGACAGCAGGAGAGAGAGAGGAGAAAAAAATCTCCAGACACTACCAAACAACCAGATCTTGTGAGAACTCACTCACTATTATGAGAATATTAAGGGGGAAATTCGTCCCCACGGTCCAATCACTTCCCACTCGGTTCCCCTCCACGTGCGGGGATTACAATCCGAAATGAGATTTAGGTGGGGACACACAGCCAAACCATGTCACTGATTAAGCGAAAACACCCCAATTTCTCATCATTTTAACAAGCATTGCCTTGGTCATTGGAGAGGTAAGTCATTCATCTTATGTTATAGCTTGTATTTTCTTTCTGTGAATTGCACAGCTGGGTCCCTTGCCCACTCTTTCCTTGGTTATTTTTTTTTTTCCTAATATCTAAGGTCTTCTTGAATAGTTTGTGTATTATTTCCATGTTTCCTCCTACTGCATACATTTTCTCCTAATATTTTAAATTTGTTGACAAGTTCTTCTAATGCAATTTAATTTCATCAATAATTCTGCTGTTTCTTCTCAGCTTTGTCCCTGGCTTCAGAAAGCTCTATGCACCCATAGATCTATGTAAAAATGTTCATATTTTTAACTAATACTTTCATAGGTTTTTTCTTCTTTTATATGTAATCTAACTGACATTTATTTTTAAGTATAGTATAAATATCTTTAAAGGATAGACTGTCACACTTTTTGTGAAAACATCTTCTTTATTCGGTTTTCGCATAATATTTTACATAGTTACATTTCATCTTAATAAAGGAAAAAAGGGGAGTCTTATGAAACGAAAAACATCTGAAAATGGCTTAGTTAACTTGCAATGCTAAGTTTAAGTTTCCTTCTACCATTGTATAATTCGAGTTCAGGTGGCAACGAATAACGAAGCACTATTCTATTTACCAAGGAGGCCTGCATCATTTAGTGGACTGTGATATTTAGAAATTAAGATAAGAAATAGAAGCTTTAGGCATGTTGAAAGGTGCTATGATGTCTTATCTTTTAGTTCATTTTAGTGAGCAGTGCAAGAAAATATGTACTAAAAATCATGAGTTCATATTTGTATTTGTAGCTTAAATTTACTATTACAGTGTTTTGGCTAACCTTTCAATATCTTATTTTCTAGATTTTTTTTTCTTATGATGAGACCTTGGTTTCTTTTTTTTTTTTTTAATTGTACTTTAGGTTCTGGGGTACCTGTATAGATCCTGCAGGATTGTTGCGTAGGTACACGTGGCAATGTGGTTTGCTGTCTCCATTCCCTCATTACCTATATCTAGCATTTTTCCCATGTTATCCCTCCCCTGCCTCCCCACCCCCATGCTGTCCCTCCGTTGGTCCTCTTCAACAGACCCTAGTATGTAATGCTCCCCTCCCTGTGTCCATGTATTCTCATTGTTCAACACCCACCTATGAATGAGAACATGCGGTGTTTGATTTTCTGTTCTTGTGTCAGTTTGCTGAGAATGATGGTTTCCAGATTCATCTATGTCCCTACAAAGGACACAGACTCATCATTTTTTATGGCTGCATAATATTTCATGGTGTATATGTGCCACACTTTCCTTGTCAAGTCTGTCATTGATGGCCATTTGGGTTGGTTCCAGGTCTTCGCTATTGGAAAGAGTGCTGCTATGAACATATGTGTGCATGTGTCCTTATAATGGAATGATTTATAATCCTTTGTGTATATATCCAGTAATGGGATTGCTGGGTCAAATGGAATTTCTATTTCTAGGTCCTTGAGGAAGCCTACACTGTCTTCCACAATGGTTGAACTAGTTTATACTCCCACCAACTGTGTAAGAGTGTTCCTATTTCTCCACATCCTCTCCAGCATCTGCTGTCTCCAGATTTTTTAATGATCACCATTCAAACTGGCATGAGGTGGTATCTCAATGTGGTTTTCATTTGCATTTCTCTAATAATTAGTGATGATGAGCATTTATTCGTATGTTTGTTGGCCTCATACATGTCTTCTTTTGAAAAGTGTGTTCATATCCTTCACCCACTTTTGGATGAGTTTGTTTGTTTCATTCTTGTAAATCTGTTTTAGTTCTTTGTAGATTCTGGATATTAGCCCTTTGTCAGATGGGTAGATTGCAAAAAATTTTTCCCAATCTGTTGGTTGCTGACTCACTCTAATGATTATTTCTTTTGCTATACAGAAGTTCTGGAGTTTAATTAGGTCTCATTTGTTTATTTTGGCTTTTGTTGGCTTTTAATGTTTTAGTTATGAAGTCCTTGCCTATGCCTATGTCCTGAATGGTGTTGCCTAGGTTTTCATCTAAAGTTTTTATGGTATTACATCTTATATTTAAGTCTTTAATCCATCTGGAGTTAATTTTAGTTTGAGGTGTCAGAAGGGGTCCAGTTTGTGCTTTCTGCACACTGCTAGCCAGTTTTCTCAACACCATTTATTAAACAGGGGATCCTTTCCCCATTGCTTGTTTTTGTCAAGTTTGTCAAAGATCAGATGGTTGTAGATGTGTGGCATTGCCTCTGAGGCCTCTTTTCTGTTCCATTGTTCTGTATCTCTGTTTTGGTACCAGTGCCATGCTGTTTTGATTACCGTAGCCTTGCAGTATAGTCTGAAGTCAGGTAGTGTGATGCCTACATCTTTGCTCTTTCTGCTTAGGATTGTCTTGGCTATGTGGGCTCTCTTTTGGTTCCATATGAAGTTTAAGGTGGTTTTTTCCAGTTCTGTCATTGGTCATTGGTAGCTTGATGGGGATAGCATTGAATCTATAAATTGCTTTGGGAACTATGGCCATTTTAAAGATATTGATTCTTCCTAACCATGAGCATGGAATGTTTTTCCATCTGTTTGTGTCGTCTCTTATTTTCTTGAGCAGTGGTTTGCAGTTCTCCTTGAAGAGGTCCTTTACATCCTTTGTTAGTTGTATTCCTAGGTATTTTATTCACTTTGTAGCAATTGTGAATGGGAGTTTGCTCATGATTTGGCTCTCTGTTAGTCTGTTATTTGTGTAGAGAAATGCTTGTGATTTCTGCACATTGATTTTGTATCCTGAGACTTGGCTGAAGTTGCTTATCAGTTTAAGTAGATTTTGGGCTGAGACAATGGGGTCTTCTAAATATACAATCATGTCATCTGCAAATAGAGACAATTTGACTTCCTCTTTTCCTAATTGAATACCCTTTATTTTTTTTTTTCTTGCCTGATTGCTCTGGCTAGAACTTCCAATACTATATTGAATAGGAGTTCTGAGAGAGGGCAGCCCTGACTAGTGCTGGATTTCAAAGGGAATGCTTCCAGTTTTTGCCCACTCAGTATGATATTGATTGTAGGTTTGTTGTAAATAGCATTTACTGTTTTGAGATATGTTCCTTCAATACTTAGTTTATTGAGAGTTTTTAGAATAAAGCATTGTTGAATTTTGTCAAAGGCCTTCCCTGCATCTATTGAGATAATCACGTGGTTTTTATCTTTGATTCTGTTTATGTGGTGGACTACGTTTATACACTTGCACATGTCGAACCACTTTGCATCCCTGGAATGAAGCATACTTGATTGTGATGGATAAGCTTTTTGATGTGTTGTTGTAATTGGTTTGGAGTATTTTACTGAAGATTTTTGCATCTATGTTCATCATGGATATTGGCCTGAAGTTTTCTTTTTTTGTTGAGTCTCTGCCGGCTTTTGGTATCAGGATGATGTTGGTCTTATAAAATGATTGGGGAAGGATTCCCTCTTTCTGGATTGTTTGGAATAGTTTCAGAAGGAATGCTACCAGCTCCTCTTCGTGCGTCTGGTAGAATTCAGCTACGAACCTGTCTGGACCTGGACTTTTTTTGGTTGGTAGGCTATTAATTGCTGCCCCAACTTCAGCCCTTGTTATTGGTCTATTCAACGTTTCTACTTCTTCCCGATTTAGGCTTCAGAAGGTGCAAGTGTTGAGGAATTTGTCCATTTCTTCCAGGTTTACTGGTTTACGTGCATAGAGCTGTTTGCAGTAATCTCTGATTGTAGTTTGTATTTTTGTGGAATATGTGGTGATATCCCCTTTATCGTTTTTTTATTGCATGTTTGACTCTTCTCCCTTTTCTTTTTTATTAATCTGGCTAGTGGTCTGTCTATTTTGTTGATCTTTTCAAAAAACCGATCCTGGATTTATTGATTTTTTTGAATGGTTTTTTATGTCTCTATCTCCTTCAGTTCTGCTCTGATCTTAGTTATTTCTTGTCTTCTGCTAGCTTTTGAGTTTTTGTGATCTTGCTCCTCTAGATCTTCCAATTTTGATGATGGGGTGTCTGTTTTAGAACTTACCTTGCTCCTCATATGGGCATTTATTGCTATGAACTTCCCTCTAGACACTGCTTTAAATGTGTCCTAGAGATTCTGGTATGTTGTGTCTTCATTCTTGTTGGTTTTGAAGAATATATTTATTTCTGCCTTCATTTCATTGTTTATCCAGTTGACATTCAGGAGCCATTTGTTCAGTTTCCATGAAACTGTGCAGTTCTGAGTTAGTTTCTGAATTCTGAGTTCTAACTTGATTGCACTGTGGTCTGAGAGACTGTTTGTTATGATTTCTGTTCTTTTGCATTTGCCGAGGAGTGATTTACTTCCAATTATGTGGTCAGTTTTAGAGTAGGTGCAATGTGGTGCTGAGAAGAATGTATATTCTGTGGATTTGGGATGGAGAGTTCTGTAGATGTCTATTAGTTCTGCTTGGCCAAGGTATGAGTTCAAGTCCTGGATATCCTTGTTAATTTTCTGTCTCATTGATCTGTCTAAAACTGAAAATGGAGTGTTAAAGTCTCCCACTATTATTGTGTGGGAGTCTAAGTCTCTTTGTAGGTCGTTAAGAACTTGCTTATGTACCTGGGTGCTCCTGTATTGAGTGTGTATATATTTAAGATCGTTAGCTCTTCTTGATGCATTGATCCTTTTACCACTATGCAGTCTCCTTCTTTGTCTCTTTTGATCTTTGTTGGTTTAAAGTCTGTTTTATCAGAGATGAGAATTGCAACTTCTGCTTTTTTTTGGTCTCCATTTGCTTGATAAATCTTCCTCCATCCCTTTATTTTGAGCCTATGTGTGTCCTTGCATGTGAGATGTGTTTCCTGGATACAGCACACCAATGGGTCTTGACTTTTTATCCAGTTTGCCTGTCTGTGTCTTTTGACTTGGGCATTTAGCCCATTTACACTTAGGGTTAATACTGTTATGTGTGAACTTCATCCTGCCATTTTGATGCTAGCTGGTTGTTTTGCCCATTAGTTGACACATTTTCTTCATTGTGTCAATGCTCTTTACCATTTGGTACATTTTTGGAGTGGCTGGTACTGGTTCTTCCTTTCCTTATTTAGTGCTTCTTTTAGGAGCTCTTGTAAGGCAGGTCTGGTGGTGACGAAATCTCTCGGCAACTGCTTGTCTATACAGGATTTTCTTTCTCCTTCACTTATGAAGCTTAGTTTGTCTGGGCATGAAATTCTGAATTGAAAGTTCTTTTCTTTAAGAATGTTGAATATTGGCCCCCACTTTCCTCTGGCTTGTAGGGTTTCTGCGGAGAGATCTGCTGTGAGTCTGATTGTCTTCCCTTTGTGGGTAACCCGACCTTTCTCTCTGGCTGTGCTTAGCATTTTTTCCTTCATTTCAACCCTGGTGAATCTGACGATTATGTGCCTTGGGGTTGCTCTTCTTGAGGAATATCTTTGTGGTGTTCTCTGTATTTCCTAGTCTTGAATGGTGGCCTGGCTTGCTAGCTTGGGGAAGTTCTCCTGGATAACATCCTAAAGAATGCTTTCCAGCTTTAACTCATTCCCTCCATCACATTCAGGTACACCTATCCAACATAGATTAGGTCTTTTCACATAATATTTGGAGGCTTTGTTAATTTCTTTTCACTCTTTTTTCTCTATTCTTGCCTTCTCATTTTATTTCATTGAGTTGATCTTCAATCTCTGATATCCTTTCTTCTGCTTGGTCGATTAGGCTATTGAAGCTTGTGTATGCTTTGCGAAGTTCTCGTGCTGTGTTTTTCAGCTCCATCGGGTCATTTATATTCTTCTCTAACCTGTGTATTCTAGTTAGCGTCTCATCTAACCTTTTTCCTAGGTTCTTAGTTTCTTTGCATTGGGTTAGCTCA
>PVKV010018826.1:0-43693 GCA_004027835.1 Alouatta palliata
AGGGAAGGGAAGGGAAGGGAAGGGAGGGGACCAGATTTTTTCTCATCATTGTCATAATGAAATAAGTTGAACAAAAACAACAATATTAGAGAATCTGTTCTGCATCACTTTGCTTAAAGTCACAGTTTGCAAGAACCATCTACAATGTTAAGTGGGGACTTACTGTACATAAACAGTGCATATTTTTGTCCACAAGCTACTTGGGTCCATTACCAAGATACAATTATAAATCAATTGTATATTGTGAAATGAGTTGTAAGGTTTTATTTTTTGACATTAATAATTGCAGTTTCTAATTAATAGTTGCTGTTTCTAGTTACTTCTCATTCTTTTTATTTTTGACTGTATGTATTTCCATGCTTACAGTCCTTTGGGATGCCCCAGGCTCTGGGTCTAATCACTGTGCCTGTAGTGCCGAATTGGCAACAGCGTCCTAGAGCAGATTTTTTCTAACAACTCTGCATTCCATTTTCACCCCTCACCGGTGACTCCCACCAGCAGTGACACCACCACTACACCACCACTACACCCTTTCTGTGCCCTGGGAAGAAAATGAGCAGAAAAACTTGTGACTTGGATTTTTTAAAGATCTCAAGGGCCATTTCTTAAAGAATGATACTTCAAATCTGCTGTACTTGGTCAAAGTCTTATCACCTCTACTCCCCCGTTTCCAGAGAAAATGTTGGAAGATTGTAGAAATTGGCATTTGGAATTGTGTGAGGTTAAATGAATTTATAGGATTTACAGCACTTACATTCTTCCCAGAGTAAACGCCAGTTAACCACCCCAGAGGTCTTTTGCAAAGCATTTTGCTTAAAGTTACAATTTCCAAGAACCTACCAACAATGTCAAGTGAGGACTTACTTTATGTATTTTTTAATCTTTTGAGTTTTAAATCATGTATTAGGTTGGGACAAAAGTATGGCAATGTATATATATAGACAAATATACTCCTAAATATGTGGTATGTTTAGAATTATATCCAACAAGATCTTAAAAGTGATACTCTGGATTAAAGAATTATGAATGTATTTTTCCGTTAATTCTACATTCTAGTTATTCCATAGTAAAAATTAATAACTTGTGTTTTAGAGTGGAATAAAAGAAAAACGTATCCATCCTTTAAACTAAAAATTATACTATAAGTCATTTATCCAGAGGTAGTAATTAATAGTGAGCACAAAAGCTGGGATATGGGGATGTTTATCACCATATTTGTCTTTTTCAGTTTTAATTTAAAACTAGTTCAACACAAAAAAATTCTACGACAGTACGTAGACACCAGTTACCTGTGCATAGATAACAATTACCTATAGACCCCTGCACCCAGGTTAATCATGTATTAAGATTTTCCCAATTTTGCTTCAGATTTTTTTTTAAAAAGTGAAATATTACATTCAAAATCAACACTTAGCCATCCAAATTTCCTGCCTCCTCAGTGATAACAATCCTCATGAAGTTGCTGGGGAGCCTTCCCATTCATGTTTTTGTACCTTTTTAAATAGGTGTAAATATCTTCAACAGTACATAGTATTTAGGGGCAATTGTAAAATTTACATGAATAATGTCCTTCTGTATGACTATATCCATAAGTTCCTTCTTAATAAATCTCATATTTCAAGATTTATCCATGTTGATGCATATAAATTTATTTTGATTGCTGTTACTCTATTAATATATTATTTTATTAGTGCACAGTTTAACAGTTTTTCATTATTAAAATGATCACTGCAAGACATCCTTGTACATATCTCTTTGTACATATGCCAAAGATTATCTTTATACATAACTTGATGGAGACTTGCTAATCATAAGATAGATATATCAACTTACTAGACATCGCTAAATTACTCTGCAAAGTCGGTGAATCAATTTATACTCCACCAACTACACATGGGAGTTCCTGTTTCCCTGTATGTTCATCAATAATTGATATCATTGGGTTTTTTGTTGTTGTTGTTGTTTGTTTTTTTTTTTTGGCCAGGCATATGGGCATAAAATGGTAACCCATTTTAATTTTTCTTCTTCAATAGCTAAAATGTTATTTTATTTTCATATAGTTTTTGGCCATTTAGGTCTTATTTGTACAGTTTCTGCATATATCCTTTGCCTATTTTTCTATTGGGTTATGTTATCTCTCTTTTAAATATGTAAAACTTTTCGTATGTTCTGGTTACTAATTATTTGTTAGTTATAGGCATGAAAGTGTTCTTCCAGTCGTGACTTGATCTTTCATTTAGCTGATAATCTTTTTTATATACAATGTTTTCATTTTAGTCAAACATATCTATCTTTCTTGATAGTTGTATGTTCAGTATCTTAAGAAATTATCCAATATCCTGACATCATTTATGTTTCCTCAGTGTCGGAAGATAACTTTACCGAAGCCAATGCTCCCCTGCTCCCTCTGCCACTGTACTGAGTTGGATAAACCACTCTGCCTGGTGCAATGTCTACGATATCCGATTCTGAAGACATCAAGCTCTCCAGTAGTGCAGCTCTCTGCTCCTTCATTTATAGTGTCTCCTCGGAGTCTTAGTTATTATATGACATTTTGTGACTTTAAAACATTTTGTAAATATCAAACGCTAAGACTTTTGGACTGGTGGAAGAAAAGTAGTTGAGGGTCAAGAGCCCTATACTCAGCCATCACTCTTATGACAGCAGAAACCATGGCACAAAATATGATATTTTTATTAGTAAAATATCCAGCCATAAAAAGGATGAGTTCATGTCTTTTGCAGGGACATGGATGAAGCTGGAAGCCATCATTCTCAGCAAACTAACACGGGAACAGAAAACCAAACACCACATGTTCTCACTTGTAAGTGGGAGTTGAACAATGAGATCACATGGACACAGGGAGGGGAACATCACACACATCACACACCGGGGCCTGTCAGGGCATTCCCTCTGTGGGGGAAGGGGAGGGATAGCATTAGGAGAAAAACCTAAAGTAGTTGACGGGTTGATGGGTGCAGCAAATCACTACGGCATGTGTATATCTATGTAACAAACCTGCACGTTCTGCACATGCATCCCTTAAAGTATAATTAATAAATAAATAAATAAATAAATAAATAAATAAATAAATAAATCCACCAACTATAACTCCCTCATACAACATGTAAGGCAAACTTTAAATTCAAGTATGCTTATAGAGAGAGGTTCAAATAGTTTTACATTTACCTAGAACTATTAATATTCTTATTTAATAAATACACATGAAGAGTTGACATTTATGTAAAGACAAAACAATTTGTTTGTAGGAGAAAAGAAGTTTCAGCATTCTGAAAATTATAATATTTTTCTTTCAACTGTAACTTTAAATAAGAAACATCAAGTTATAGTAACAATATTATAAGGATGAAAAACAGTAAAAGCCAAAATTGAACAATCTCCAGATATTCTGCCCCTTGAGAAAATTTATAGAAGAAAAACTTTAGGTGACAAGTACCGCCAAAGGCTCTTAGAATTACGTCCAGCATTATCAGGACTCTCCAGCAATCACCATTAAAATGCAGTAATCATTGTATGCTCTCATATGTAGAGCATAAAAATGTCAAACTCATAGAAATAGAGAATAAAATGGTGGTTACCAGACATGCTGGTCAAGAGACTCAAATTTTCAATTACATAGGAGGAATTATTCCAAGAGTTCTATTGGACCACGTGGGACTAAAGTCAATAACAAACAATATATTTGAAAATTGCTAGGAGAGTCTATTCAAAGTGTTCTTACCACAAAAACAATTCAGATAATGCACATGTTAAATAGCTTGATTTAGCCATTCCGCAATGTATACGTATAACAAAACATCATGTTACACACCATAAATATATATAATTTTACTTGTCAATTAAAGATGAATATACATATACATACAGACATATATAAAACACAGTAATCATAAGGGGGAGAAAGTCATTGAAAATACATAAAATTTCTGAATCAGAAACAAGCACTAAATCTCTTTGTAGTCAAAGTGTAGTTAGTAATAACATTTAGAATGACCATGAGAGGGGTATTTTCATAGGAAAAAAAATATGTGTCCTATCATGCTCAGAACAGGTAAATATGTAACAAATGATAATTTTCGTTATTTTTAAAATTATTGCAGTCAACAACAAGGAAAAACAGAACTAAATTTGAGGGAGTGGAAGGCTAATTATTATACAAATTCTGTAAACAACAGCAGTAATTCCCCTGACATAGACTACACAACAAGTGAAGATTCTAAAACAGATTCTATTTTCAGTGAATGTATGAACAATGGTGATGATGTCACTCTAAAATAGCTAAAAATATAAAATGAGTAAAAGAATGATGAGACCTCTCCTCAATCCAAATTTAATATTGCGACTTTAACCAGTCAATTAACTCTGACAACTGTCACAATAAAAGGTCTGTCCATTCTAAAAGTTGAGCATAAAGCTGCATACACATTCAGTCTTTAGTTGCAATCCAGAGGACCCCGGGCACTCTACCTTCAGTATAAAGAAGCAGATGGCTTCTTTAATTTAGTTTCCTAATTATACACTCTGTTCTCAAGTGTATAATTTGTCCTGTTTATCAAGAGTTAAACCTCTGTATCCAAGTGTTCCTTCCAACTAAGAGAATGAAAAGGAAATCTTCTCTCATTAAGGAAATTACAGGTTTTGAAGTATGTTGATGTTTGAAGAGAATATGGTAACATAATACAGTTCTTTAACATTTTATGTAAAAATTTCTAAATTATTCTATAATTACCTTGTTTAAAAATTAAGAAACAATGAGATTTATAGAAATATTTCTTAATTTCCTTTCCTAAGTCACACAAATGTTCTCATTTTCCATCAATGATATCACAAATACATCTTTCTAAATAGCACATAGGTTTAACTTACAAGAAATCCTTTCACATACTCATGGCAATCCTAAGCTATACTTCCTTATTTGAGCTAAGTTATAACTTTCTCAAGTTTATATCAAACTAATGATAAAGAATTTAATTTATGTGGAAAAATAAAAGTTACTCTTTTTATTTTCACAGATTCTTATAATCTTTTGTAACACAAAATAGATGTGGGAAATACTGAAGCTTCCAATATGCTGCTAGATGTCTTCCTCCTGTATAATATACATACAATTACTAAGTAGAAAATATATTCTGATCCATAACTTTTCTAGAAATACAAAATAATTTTGAGTTCTTATTACAAAGAATATTGGACTGATTAATACATGAAAAACCTACTAGGTGAAACTTATAATTGACCTTAAAAAGCCCTAGATATACGCCTGTAATCCTAGCACTTTGGGAGGCCGAGGCGGGTGGATCACGAGGTCAACAGATCGAGACCATCCTGGTCAACATGGTGAAATCCTGTCTCTACTAAAAATACAAAAATTAGCTGGGCATGGTGGCACGTGCCTGTAGTCCCAGCTACTCGGGAGGCTGAGGCAGGAGAATTGCTTGAACCTAGGAGGCGGAGGTTGCGGTGAGCCGAGATCGCACCATTGCACTCCAGCCTGGGTAACAAGAGCAAAACTCCATCTCAAAAAAAAAAAAAAAAAAAAAAAAAAAGCCCTAGGTATTTGAAAAGTGACCTGGAAATAGAAGGAAATGGGAAACAGGAGGATGATGAAAAAGTTGATCTTTTGGAATCACATGACATTATTTTAATAAACATTTACTCTCTGACTTCTAGAGAATCAGAGATTCAAAACTGAATCAGGCACAGAATCTGGCCTCAATGAGTTCACATATAGTATGTAGAGCAAGAAAATACTTATACATTTTATATTACTAGGCATTGTACCAACTGCCATAGTTTCCTTAATGGCTTTCTTTTTTTTTTTTTTTTTTTAAACCAACCAGGCTTTTCTGCTAGCAGTTTCCTGCAAGGCTCCTCCCATCGTGAACTACCTGGGAGAACATTTCCAGGCAAGGCCTCTGAGACACTCAGTCAGCCTTGCCTATTTCCGGTTTCCAAACCTTTTCTTGAATACATTTCTCTCCTTAGTCTCCCCTCGGTCATGACACTTTGAAGCATCTCTGGCTACCTGAGCTCAGCCTTGTCCAAGACTTAGATTCTGGCCCCTCTCCACCCCATACCGCACAGCTACCTGCTATTCTCACTCATTCCTGACTTGGGGGGATCCTGGAACTCCAGCTGGCCCTGAGCCTGGGCACTCTCTCGCTCCTGCTCGCAAGTGAGGGAATCTTTTCAATGACCTCATTTTAATAAAATAAAGTTTAGAAAGATGAAGGAACATTTAAATTGATCCCACAAGGACATTAAGTTGCTAAGTACTTGAACAACTGAAAATTATGACAATGATAGCCATCTTTTATCCTTAGGTACTCTATCCCTATGTACAGGTGAAGAAACAGGTTCACATTTACAAACTGTGTGAGGCTTGAGAATCGCTTGAACTTGGGAGGCGGAGGCTGCAGTGAGCCAAGATTGCACCACTGCACTGCAGCCTGGGTGACAGAGTGAGTGACTGC
Source organism: Alouatta palliata (assembly GCA_004027835.1). Lineage (NCBI taxonomy): Eukaryota > Metazoa > Chordata > Mammalia > Primates > Atelidae > Alouatta > Alouatta palliata. The sequence continues at coordinate 6,495 of PVKV010018826.1, forward strand.
AGTGGTGCAATCTCACTGCAGCCTCCACCTCCCAAGTTCAAGCGATTCTCATGCCTCGGCCTCCTGAGTAGCTAGGACTACAGACACATCACCTCACCCAGCTACTTTTTTTTTTTTTTTTTTTGTATTTTTAGTAGAGACAGAGTTTCACCATGTTGGCCAGGCTGGTCGCAAACGCCTGACCTCAGGCAATCCGCCTGCCACCTCAGCCTTCCAAAGTGCTAGGATTATAGGCATAAGCCGCTGCGCCCAGGCTGTTTCATTTTTAATGACAGTATCAGCAATACTCACAAGATTGAATCAAGATGGCGAGTACTATAATGGAGGAGCTGGAGGCCACTGCCATTTAATAATTGCTGATATTAAATGTTTACTACATACCAGAAACTGGGCTACGCCCTTTACAGAAACCATCTCATTTAAATCTCAAAAATAACCCCATGGGATACACAATGTTCTTATCTTCATTTCAAAAAGGAAAAGAAACAACTATGGCTCAGAGAAGTTTAGTAGGCCCCACAACTATTAACCAGTAGAGTTAAAAATATCTTGAGTCCAGAGCCCATGTCACCAGTCATCATGCCTAACCATTCTATCAGCCATTCTGAAATGTTGTCAACTTGACAGATGTGGGGATTTGTCCCATTCCTCCTGGCTTAGACGGCATCTCCCCCCTCCTTCTCATCCTTGCAGCTCCCAACTCAATCCTTGCTGACACAGTCAAATTTTACAAATAAGTATAACTAGTAAAACTGGATCCCAAAGCAAACTCAATTAGACCTTTTTTATCCGTTTTCTGCAACGGCTACCAATGTCTACTAAAGATATATATCCCTGTCTCATAATCCCAGGATGCTATAATCTCATTCAAAGCCAGAGGAGATACATGTGTTGTGTGTTTAAAAGGGATGAACTGGCAAAAAAGAAAAGGAAGGGGGTAACCCTACATTAGAAAAACTGGATGTATTTGATCAGTACAATGATATATGGTGCTATTGTTTAAACAGCTGTTACTCTGACTGTGCTTCTTTGACCTACTTGCTGTAGAATCATTTGGAATCGTTTTTCAGTGCACATCAGTATCCCTCGCCCTATCTCCAAAAATTCTGGAAGGGGTATGGAACTCAGTAATCTTTATTTGGCAATTCAGAAGCTCCCCCAGTATTTTGGAAGTAGATGCACAACAGAACCCCTGGCCCCGTTGTATTTACATACTCTAGTATTACAAAATTTTGGTTTTGCAACTGTTTGACAGATTAAAGATCAAGATTTGTGTTACCTCTGAGCTAACAGAGTAATTTATTACTCCAATCATCATCAGAATAGATTACTGATATTATGGATACACCCAAATATTTCAAGAACTTTATGTACTCTATTGTCATGGAGGCCTGGTGTGCAATGATACACACACAGCATGTCCCTAAAAGTAGCAAACAAAATTTAATTTGAGTACTTCTTTGCATATTATGTCATACTGATCTTTAATTGCATTAGCCCAAGCACTGCAGAAAGATGCTAATCAGTACTTTGAGTACAAAATGTTTTACACTCAATAAAACCTTAGGAAACAGCTTTATTAAATCCTTCTCCTGAGGATTCACAGTCATACTAAAATTTTGAGATGCTCCAGTGTGAAAAAGAAACTTGTTAATTTTATGTAGTATTTCACAAAACAACTTATTTGTGCAGAGGATGAGCTTTTTTTCCTTCTTTTCTGCACATTTCTTACCACCAATTTGCTTAGCTCTGAATTCATTTACTCCACAAATATATGTCATGAATATATGCAAAAACTACAAGCTAGGCAGTTATGTTAGATCTGAGGATAAAATGATGACTAAACTAGACAGACTCTTCAACAGCCACATTCATTATCATTTGAAACTTGTCAAGTCACAAAGGTTTCTCATAACCCAAGGGGCCCTGATGCAATGCAATCAGCTATATTGCCTCAGTTCCACTACTGACCTTACTTTAGTTACAGCTTTCAAGAGGCTTCGAGAATCTCCAAACAAATGTAGAGCTGCTGCTAAGCTGGGCTTGACAAGCAGAAGAACTCCCCAGGTGGCTGCATATCCAAGTTAGCCCTGTAACAAGTAGAGTATTATAGAATCTGTTTGGGCATACATAGCGCCATGGCTGCTTCAAACTAGGCATTTGAACTAGTTGTTGAATCAAAATTTAACCTGCAAATTTTTGTGCTGGGCAGGAGTTTTTTCGTACCATGGAATAATGCTAATTATTTATATGGCTATTTTGAACATCCACTGACAAATGAGGTAGATAATTGAGGTATAGATTTGACAGTGCAGGGGGAAAATCCTTTGTTATTATACTTTTGTTGTTATTGGTTTATTATTTTTCTCCTGAAATAAGGAGCACAAATGAGTTCACTGAAACAGCAGATCTTCCTTTTACCCATAATACCATTGCTTTGAGAATGACTGAAAGAATGGTACATAACTGACACATATGAACTGATTTCAGAGTTTTATTTATTTTTATGATCACACCAATGATACATATTCCTGCTGCAAATTCTGTAATGGCTATATATATCCTCATATCTGTTACAATTCAGGTGATTATAATTTTGTCTTTGCAAAAGATGCCTTCCAACATGGAGAATTGTAACCTATAAAGGTTTTATGACTGTGAAACATTAAACTCTGCCTTAGTTCTCTTCTATGGCAGAGGAAATAATACCAGAAATTTAGAAATTGAAATAGGGTTAAAAAGTAGTGGTCAAAAGGCTCCTAGTCTTCAATGCACACAGCACAGTGCTATTAGAAAGATGTCCTGCTGAAACACAGAGGAAAATATCACTTCACCTTCACAGTCTCCTAATGCATAGGATATTGTCCAAATTCTTCAATGTGGTTATCACAGCATGCCACAGTTTGTTCCCAATCGACTTATCTTAAACTGCTACTTATAACGGACTGCATCTTAAACTTAGGCTCATTGTTTCATAATATACTGACCTTTCCTGCCTCTTGGCACATGCTAGTTTTTCATTCTGGAATGCTTTTTCAGCCTTAATCCTCAGCCTAGTCATCAAAATCAAACCTGAATCTCATTTCATAAAACTTTTCTAGATCCATCTAGCAATTCAATAAATGTTTTATTAGAGCTCTACTGTGTGCCAAATACTAAGCTACATGTTAGAGATGTTAAAAATAATTTTTTCTTTAAAATCCCCCAAGTCAGTAAGTGATGTTTGCAATATAACATGATAAATGCTATACTCAAGGAAAAAACCCAGGTCATCTACCATATATGTAGCAGTTTTTCTACTGTTGCATCTTCTGCTTCACTCAGCTGTAGCTTAAGTGTGTACACCTAAACCTTTAACACCATAGGACTCTTGTAATCCTCAGGAAGAATAACTTGACTCACTCTGGTACCCTGTATTCTAGACATCAGCTGGATCCACCCTGCTCATCAACACAGTGACAGATACTGCTGCCAAATCTTACACACATCCACATTATAACTACTAGCTTTCAATGCCTGTGTGCTGTTCCTATTTTTATCTAGCCAAATAATGGAATGCTTTGCTTTGGAATTTGGACAAAACTGACAAAATCAGACCTAGACTAAATCGAACATGTTTGTTTCTTTAAGGCAGCAGACTTATCCTTCATGTATCTAATCAAGAAGTATTTAGCAAATGCCTACCGTCTGCCAGATACTCTGCTAGGGAGTGTACGTGCAGCAGGGGAAGACGACGTCTGGAATTAAAAGTACATTTTCTTGAGCCATATAAGGTTCAATTCTGAATATGTAAAACAACGTGCAAACTTAAAATAGCTTCTCAGTTTCAAAGTTGTGTGATCAGTTTGGGTCATATAAGCCTATAAACTCTTCCAGGCTCACTCCCCACCTCGCCTACCCGCCACCTCTGCCACTATGGGGCTATTTATGGAATCCTAACTTTCAGCTGAAGGAGTTTCAAAAGGAATACGAAGTAGAAAATATGATGGAAAAAATAAAGCTTATTTGGAAGGTAGAATTAATGAAAAGTATTAAAGTAGAACTGCGTGACGTAAGTCCTTTTTGTAAGAGAATGTAAAACACGGGTTACATATAATTGAGAATTCTCTCCCAAAATAAAATTATCAAAGATACCACTCTGTCAATGTGAAGTTTACCATTTAGCACACCAAAAAAAAAAAAAAAAAAATGCAAGTTGTCTTATGTCTTTCTAACCTGAATTGGGGGAACTATCATCTGATTTAAAGAGAGGAAATAACAGTAAGCAGGAAATTAACATTCTGTTATCAAAAATTTAGACTTCGATCTATCCGCAGAAAATTTTGAAATTTTTCTATTAATCATTTACCTTTTAACATATGAGTTCCTTATTTCCACTGGAAAAAAAACTATCAGTCTTCAAAAATCTATCACTAGTAGAGAGCATAATATCACTAGATATGGAATATAATGCAGTATGTACATACATATTTGCATACAAACAAACTACAGCACTAAACAATTTATTTGAGGGGCTTGTTTATGATGGTACGTTATGAGGTGGTTTTAAACAAAAGGTAGAAGAAACTGGAGTTATTTGTGTTTGTCTCAAGAGAATAAAAGCTTTTTCCTTGAGTTCTCTGATGCATGTAATGTTTGACATTTACAGAAATAGCATCCTTCTCTCAGGAGAATCAAAGAACCCCCAGGCAGAAAAATAACCCTGCAAAATGTAACTAGCAGGTGGTCTGTTTCATCAATTACTTAAATAAAAGATGCAGGAATTTGAGAAAAACAATTTTATTTTATTTTTATTTTTTTAAGTGGTAATGTGTATTTTATTAACAACTTCCCCTCCTTAAGATCTGAGGAGGTTTACTTATTTATTTTTTTTTTTTTGCATTTTAGGTTTTGGGGTACATGTGAAGAACACGCAAGATTGTTGCATAGGTACACACATGGCAGTGTGATTTGCTGCCTTCCTCCCCGTCACCTGTATCTGGCATTTCTCCCCATGCTGTCTCTCCACAATTCCCCACCCACTGGGGTCCCTCCCCTGTTTCCCCCTGACAGACCCCAGTGTGAGATGCTCCCCTTCCTGTGTCCATGTGTTCTCATTGTTCAACACCCGTCTATGAGTGAGAACATGCGGCGTTTGATTTTCTATTCTTGTGTCAGTTTGCTGAGAATGATGGTTTCCAGGTTCATCCATGTCTATACAAAGGACACGAACTCATCATTTTTGATGGCTGCATAATATCCCATGGTGTATATGTGCCACATTTTCCCTGTCCAGTCTATCATCGATGGGCATTTGGGTTGGTTCCAGGTCTTTGCTATTGTAAACTGTGCTGCAATGAACATTCGTGTGCATGTGTCCTTATAGTAGAATGATTCATAGTCCTTTGGATATATACCCAGTAATGGGATTGCTGGGTCAAATGGAATTTCTATTTCTAGGTCCTTGAGGAATCACCACACTGTCTTTCACAATGGTTGAATTAATTTACACTCCCACCAACAGTGTAAAAGTGTTCCTATTTCTCCACATCCTCTCCAGCATCTGAGGTCTCCAGATTTTTTAATAATCACCATTCTAACTGGCATGAGATGGTATTTCAATGTAGTTTTGATTTGCATTTCTCTAATGACCAGTGATGATGAGCATTTTTTCATGTTTGTTGGCCTCATGTATGTCTTCTTTTGTAAAGTGTCTGTTCATATCCTTCACCCACTTTTGAATGGGATTGTTTGTTTTTTGTAAACCTGTTACAGTTCTTTGTAGATTCTGGATATCAGCCCTTTGTCAGATGGGTAGACTGCAAAAATTTTTTCCCATTCTGTTGGTTGCTGATTCACTCTAATGACTGTTTCTTTTGCTGTGCAGAAGCTGTGGAGTTTGATTAGGTCCCATTTGTCTATTTTGGCTTTTGTTGCCAATGCTTTTGGTGTTTTAGTCATGAAGTCCTTGCCTATGCCTATGTCCTGAATGGTTTTGCCTAGATTTTCTTCTAGGGTTTTTGTGGTGTTAGGTATTATGTTTAAGTCTTTAATCCATCTGGAGTTAATTTTAGTGTAAGGTGTCAGTAAGGGGTCCAGTTTCTGCTTTCTGCACATGGCTAGCCAGTTTTCCCAACACCATTTATTAAACAGGGAATCCTTTCCCCATTGCTTGTTTTTGTCAGGTTTGTCAAAGATCGGATGGTTGTAGATGTGTTGTGTTTCCTCCGAGGCTTCTGTTCTGTTCCATTGGTCTATATCTCTGTTTTGGTACCAGTACCATGCTGTTTTGATTACTGCAGACTTGTAGTATAGTTTGAAGTCTGGTAGTGTGATGCCTCCCACTTTGTTCTTTTTGCTTAGAATTGACTTGGCTATGCGGGCTCTCTTTTGGTTCCATATGAAGTTTAAGGTGGGTTTTTTCCAGTTCTGTGAAGAAGGTCATTGGTAGCTTGATGGGGATAGTGTGGAATCTGCAAATTACTTTGGGCAGTATGGCCATTTTCATGATATTGATTCCTCCTAACCATGAACATGGAATGTTTCTCCATCTGTTTGTGTCCTCTCTTATTTCGTTGAGCAGTGGTTTGTAGTTCTCCTTGAAGAGGTCTTTTACATTCCTTGTTAGTTGTATTCCTAGGTATTTGATTCTCTTTGTAGCAATTGTGAATGGCAGTTGGTTCTTGATTTGGCTCTCTTTAAGTCTGTTATTGGTGTATAGGAATGCTTGTGATTTTTGCATGTTCATTTTGTATCCTGAGACTTTGCTGAAGATGCTTATCAGTTTCAGGAGATTTTGGGCTGAGACGATGGGGTCTTCTAGATATACAATCATGTCGTCTGCAAATAGAGACAATTTGACTTTCTCCTTTCCTATTTGAATACCCTTTATTTCTTTTTCGTGCCTGATTGATCTGGCTAGAACTTTCAATACTATATTGAATAGGAGTGGTGAGAGAGGGCATCCTTGTCTAGTGCCAGATTTCAAAGGGAATGCTTCCAGTTTTGCTCATTCAGTATGATATTGGCTGTAGGCTTGTCATAAATAGCTTTTATTATATTGAGATACGTTCCGTCAAAACCTAGTTTATTGAGGGTTTTTAGCATAAAGGGCTGTTGAATTTTGTCAGAGGCCTTCTCTGCATCAATTGAGATAATCATGTGGTTTTTGTCTTTGGTTCTGTTTATGTGGTGAATTACATTTACAGACTTGCATATGTTGAACCAGCCTTGCATCTCTGGAATGAAGCCTACTTGATCATGGTGGATAAGCTTTTTAATCTGCTGTTGCAATTGGTTTGCCAGTATTTTATTGAAGATTTTTGCATCTATGTTCATCATGGATATTGGCCTGAAGTTTTCTTTTCTTGCTGAGTCTGCCGGGTTTTGGTATCAGGATGATGTTGGTCTCATAAAATGATTTGGGAAGGATTCCTCTTTTTGGATTCTTTGGAATTGTTTCAGAAGGAATGGAACCAACTCCTCTTTGTATGCCTGGTAGAATTCGGCTGTGAACTCATCTGGACCTGGACGTTTTTTGGGTGGTAGGTTCTTAATTGCTGCCTCGCCTTCAGACCTTTTTATTGGTCTATTCAGGGTTTTGACTTCCTCCTGGTTTAGGCTTGGGAGGATGCAAGTGTCCAGGAATTTATCCATTTCTTCCAGGTTTACTAGTTTATGTGCATAGAGTTGTTTGTAATAATCTCTAATGATGCTTTGTATTTCTGTGGAATCTGTGGTGATATCCCCTTTATCATTTTTTATTGCATCTATTTGATTATTCTCTCTTTTCTTTTTTATTAATCTGGCTAGTGGTCTATTTTGTTATCTTTTCAAAAAATCGGCTCCTGGATTTATTGATTTTTTTGAAGGGTTTTTCTTGTCTCTATCTCCTTCAGTTCTGCTCTGATCTTAGTTATTTCTTGTCTTCTGCTAGGTTTTGAGTTTTTTTGATCTTGCTCCTCTAGCTCTTTCAACTTTGACAATAGGATGTCGATTTTAGATTTCTCCTTGCTTCTCATGTGGGCATTTATTGCTATATATTTTCCTCTAGACACTGTTTTAAATATGTCCCAGAGATTCTGGTATGTTGTGTCTTCGTTCTCGTTGGTTTCGAAGAACATCTTTATTTCTGCCTTCATTTCATTGTTTATCCAGTCAACATTCAAGAGCCAGTTGTTCCGTTTCCATGAAGCTGTGCGGTTCTGAGTTAGTTTCTCAATTCTGAGTTCTAACTTGATTGCACTGTGGTCTGAGAGACTGTTTGTTATGATTTCCGTTCTTTTGCATTTCCTGAGGAGTGACTTACTTCCAATTACGTGGTCAATTTTAGAGCAGGTGTGATGTGGTGCTGAGAAGAATGTATATTCTGTGGATTTGGGGTGGAGAGTTCTGTAAATGTCTATTAGGTTTGCTTGATCCAGGTCTGAGTTCAAGTCCTGGATATCCTTGTTAATTTTCTGTCTCATTGATCTGTCAACAATTTTAAACTCCATTACAAAAGCACATATTTCCCTAACAGAGCTGATAGTCCATTCTGCTCCACCAAAAGAAACAGTGTAGAATGATTCAATTCAATTCTTTCTGCTTTGCCCCTCTGCCCTCCCCAGTTCCCTCTCTACCCCAGAGAAATTCTAAAGTTCCAGGGAAGCTTCGCAGTCAAGGACAGCTTTTCACAACATCACTAGTCAGCTTGTCCTGCTGTCTACATTCCTGAAAATCTCACTGAATTCTCCAGGTATTCAGGAGCATTCTGACAGGTAAGGGGAATATGAAATCCTTCCTTCTTTCTAAGATAAAGCTTCTTCATTACAAAATCCTGAGTTTCCTTCTGCCCCTCTTAACTCCTGCAGGCTGCCTTTTCCTCCACAGGACCTCAAAGTCCTGAGGTCCCGTTCAAGGGATGCTTTCCCCTGTAACAGCACTATATTTTTAGCTATTCCCTTCTTCCTGACCCTCTCTCCTTTCTTGGCTTCTCCATCACTTCTCAAGCCTGGTTTTCCTTGAACACACCTGACTCTCCTTCTCAACTTGTCTTGCCTTCTTATGTTTGAAATGTTGGTGTTCCAGATGTTTCATCCTGAGTCCTCTTTTGTGTCCTGTATTGTCTTCTACGTTAGGTGTCCTTAGATAAGTCACTTCCCCTCTCTGATCCCCAGTTACACATATGCGATGGGGTGAAAGAGACTGGACTGGATAGTTTTTGAAGTTTAATCTCAACCTAAAATTCAGTGGTATTTTACTGAATAACTCATAAAGAAGAAACAACAGTGAAGACAGCTGCAAATCCTGAATGAAAATAGATGGGCTCAGGAGAATGGATCTCAATAAGGATACCATGAGACAACTGGATGCCACAGCTCAAAACAGGAAGCCCCAGTAATGGTGTGGTATTTTGTATTTATTAGAGAATAATTTATTTGAGATTCTTTGTATTTATTAGAGAATCTCAAAGGATCCCACTTTCTTTGGGATTCCTTGACATTCTCTAATAAATACAAAGGGTCAGTGTGAAACAGGGAAATAGTGACAAAAGGGAAATCAGAGAAGTGTCCTAATAAGGGGACAGATGTGTGGAATCCTTTTCCTTGCTTCCTAATGCAGAGAAGAGGAAGGTAGAATCAACATTCTCTAAGAGGCAAGTTACTGCTTACCTGGTTTTGCTCCAGGAAGCCCAAGCACAAGATACTTTACTCTGATATTCAATTAGAGCTCACCCAGGATTCAAAACAGTAGTCAAAGTACTCTGTAATCATGGATTCTATAACAAGAGATTTTCTTAATAATTCCAGGTATTCTGGAACAAAAACTCTACACACATGGTTTATGGGTAACTTACATATAAAAATGATTTTTTGATACCTGGATCACAAAGCTATACACAAAAATTATAAAGATTATTCATTTGGGAGTTGATATAAATGTCCAGCTCTTCCTCACTAGGGACCTGGTAAAAGGCATTCACCAGGTGTGGCTCAAGGCTATAGCTCTGTCCTGGTTGAGTTCACCTTCTTTCACTGTGTAAGTGTTGTTGATCCCTATCTGTGAATCTTACCCTGCCTACATAGGATGTCTCTTTTTGTTTGGGAGCCCTTAGTGCTATCTTCTTCCTTCTGTCACTGCTCAAGAAGTTTGTTTGTGCCAATGAGTCTACAAAATGCCTGAAGTACATATTCGTTACCCAGGTGTAATGGATCTGGCCTGTTCCACAAGACTCAGGTTCACATAATGTCTTGTCAGTTTTTCATATTTATTTTAGAACCATGATTCTCAATTGGGGAACCCCAGAAAACATTTGACCATGTCTGGAGACCACTTTGGTTGTCACACTAAGGGAGTGGGGTACTACTGGCATCTCACAGGTAGAGACTAAAGATGTGACTAAGCATCCTACAGTACACAGAACCCCCACAATAAATAATTATATGACCCAAAGTATCAATAGTGCCAAGATTGAGAACCCCCCAATTAAAACTAACTCAGAGAGCCACCTGTCAAGATTCATGGGAACTCACCTAGGGACTTTCTCCCACATCCCTCTCTCTCTTCTCTTTGAAGGTTTATTAAGTCTGAAAAGACACCCGTATGACTCCGAGCTGGGCATGGGGAGTTGTGCTGCTCAGCCTATGGTTACCTGATGTTGTTCCTGGTGGCCAGGTGGTACCACTGCTCTGATACACCAGGAATTTGTTCTTATCTCTCATTCCCCAACAAGAGCCCCTGATTCTCATCAGAAATGCCTTGAAGTCTCAGGACCCAAGATTAACAATAGCTTTTTTGCCTTTTCTGGAAGAAAGGAAAGCCAGGGCCTTAAGCACACTGTGTCTTCATTAAACTCTCAAGGAGGGAATCCACATGCCTTTCAATTCTTGCTGATGAGACCACAGCAGTGGAAACAAAGCACAAGGTAAGTTTCCAGTAGGTTCCCCTGCTCTGTTTAAATCTGTAGTAACTTACTCTGATTCTGGTAATGGTACCTCTCACTCTGCCTGCCTTTTCTCAGTCTGTGATTCTACCTGTATTCTCCTGAGCTGGGCCTTCGGGGGCCTGAATTCTGCCCCTAGAAAGACTGTGCACATCTATACCCTCACTACTGGGATGGGAGATGGGAGGAAAGTGCCACCCTTTAGACACAAGAGTAATCCTTTGATAGGACCTCAGAGCTACAAATGGGTACCATGGGGCACTGAGCATGACTCTTCCTGTGGTCTACCTGCCATGTCTCATCCTCACCATTAGTAATGGTCTGAGATTTTCCCATTTAACTATTTCATACTTGATGTGTGTAGACACCAAATGATATGGTTTGGCTGTGTCCCCACCCAAATCTCATCTTGAATTGTAGCTCCCATAATTCCCATGTGTTGTGGGAGGGACCAGGTGGGAGGTAATTGGATCATGGGGGCGGGTCTTTCAGTGCTATTCTCCTGATAGTGAATAAGTCTCATGAGATTGGATGGTTTTATAAAAAGAATTTCCCATGCACGAGTCCTCTCTTGCCCACTGCCATGTAAGAAGTCCCTTTGCTCTTCTTTTGTCTTCTACCATGATTGTGAGGCCTCTCCAGCCATGTGGAACTGTGAGTCCATTAAACCTCTTTTTCTTTATAAATTATCCAGTCTTGTGTATGTCTTTATTAGCAGTGTGAGAACAGACTAATACACCAGCTCTTCATCACAGTACTTATATCACTCATTTGTTTTCCCAGTGGGCCTAGAACTCCTTGAGGAAAAAGACTGTTTCAGTTATTGCTACAAAGAGAGCACAAGGTAGACTGCTTGCACATAAGAAGCACTTAGCATTACAGAATTAAAAATGCATTTGACTAAAATATTTTCCAGTGGAATATTTGTAAAGATTTATTAAGAAAAGTATTAATAGGATGAGACTGGCTATCCAGAATTTACAAGGTGGTATTTTTATAAACAAGTAAAAAGACCAATACACAGCTCTTCTGAAGCTTTTACCATAATGGAATAGAAAGAATTTTTTTCTTTTTTGCTTCTTGCATTTGGAAATTGTGACAGCAAACAAATTCCTCTGTCTTTTATTTTTGGAAAATACTGATAAATTTCAGACATCATCATTTGAATTATTTATTTCACAAGGTTAGACGAAAAACTTACCTATAAGTTAAATAGAAGAGACACCAGAGGGAGTTTTCACAGGCTCACTGGCTTTCCTAATCTCAAGAGAGAAATGACTGAAATCAAAGTGTTCTATGGACCTATAAGCAGCTTCTCTCCAATGCCATCTTTAATCTAAAAGCTGCCTGCTTTTAGAGATAATTCTGAGTTACATAAATGATCTTTTTATTGATCTCATTTAGCCCAAGGTCAAGTAACTAGCATGCCTGTGTATTTCATTAAGAAGAATTCTGGTTTTGCACCATACATTTTTCTGGCTGTTGGGTGCTTCTTACTAAACTGTTGAACCACCTGAATTAAGTCTATGGGAATAAGTTTGAAGTCTTTATAATATCAAATTATAACCTATGTTTTAAGATAGCTACTCTCCAGCTACCTTAAAAAGTGGCATAAAATTATCAATACAATTTATTTTTATTTATTTTAAAATATTGACCTTTATTAAGAAAAAAGGGACTCAAGTGTTGAACATGGGAATAATTATTAATGCCAGTGTACTTAATATTAATCTCAGATGTACAAATAAGTAGACCATTATAGTAATATTAACAACTTGACATAATATATACTTTGAATTTCCATTCCACCAAGATAGGATAAACTTAATCTCACATATTTTGGGGTTCCTATACCTCAAAATAATAAAAGCTATATATGACAAACCCACAGCCAACATCATACTGAGTGGGGAAAAGCTGAAAGCATTTCTCCTAAGACCTGGAACAAGACAAGGATGCCCATTTTCACCGCTCCCATTCAACATAGTACTGGAAGTCCTAGCCAGAGCAATCAGGAAAGAGAAAGAAATAAAAGGCATCCAAACTGGAAAGGAGGAAGCCAACCAAATTACTTCTGTTTGCTAATGATATCATATTACACCTAGAAAACCCTAAGGACACCTCCAAAAGACTCCTAGATTTGATAAATGAATTCAGTAAGTCTGAAGATACAAAATCAATGTACAAAAGTCAGTAGCATTTATATACACCAATAAAGTTCAAGCTGAAAATCAAATCAAGAACTCAGTCTCACTTACAATAGCTATCAAAAAAAAAAAACCTAGGAATTTACTTAACCAAGGAGGTGAAAGATCTCTGTAAGGAAAACTACACAAAACACTGATGAAAGAAATTGTAGGTGACACAAATGAAAAACATCCCATGCTTACATATTATAAGAATCAATACAGTTAAGATGACCATACTGCCTGAAACAATATACAGATTCAATGTAATCCCACCAAAATACTAATATCATTTTTAAGGAATTAAGAAATTAAATTCATATAAAACCAAAAAAGAGCCCCAATAGCCAAAGCAATCCTAAGCAAAAAGAACAAATCTGGAGGCATCACATTATCTGACTTCAAATTATACAGCAAGGCTAAGGTAACCAAAATAGCTGGTACTAGCACAAAAATAGACATATAGATCAATGGAGAAGAATAGAAAATCCAGAAATAAAGCCACATAACTACAGCCAACTGATCTTTTGACAAAGTTGACAAAAGCATACCCTATTCAATAAATAGTGCTGGGAAGATTGGCCAGCCATATGTCAAAGAATGAAACTCAACTTCAATCTCTCACCATATATAAAAATTAACCAAGATAGATTAAATACTTAAATGTAAGTCCTGACATTATAAAAATACTAGAACAAACTCTAGGAAAAACTCTTCCAGACATTGGCCCAAGCAAATAATTCATTGCTAAAATCAAATGCAACAGATACAAAAATAGACAAATGGGACTTAGTTAAACTAAAAACCTTCTGTGCAACAAACAAAATCATCAACAGAGTGAACAGACAACCTGAAGAATGGGAGAAAATATGTGCATACTATACATCTGGAAAAGGACTAACATCTGGAATCTAGAAGGAATGCAAACAACTCAAGAACAACAAAATGACCCCATTCAAAAGTGGGCAAAGGATATGAACAGATATTTTGAAAAGAAGACATGCAAATGGCCAAAAAACATGAAACAAAATGCTCAATATCAGTAATCCTCAGAGAAACGCAGGTTAGAACCACAATAAGATGTCTCACAGTAGTCAGAATGGCTATTGTGAAAAACGTCAAAAAATAACAGATGTTGCTGAGGATGCAGGGAAAAGGGAATGCTTACACATTGCTAGTGGAAATGTAAATTAGTACAGCTTTTATGGAAACACAGTAGTATGGAGATTTCTTAAAGGACTAAAAATAGATATACCACTCCATCCAGCAGTAATACCCAAAGGAAAAGAAATCATCGTATCAAAAAATATTTGCACTCATATGTCTATTACAGCACTATTCATGATAGCAAAGATATGGTAGCAACTTAAGTGTCCATCAACAGATGATTATATAAAGAAAATGTGTGTATATATATTTCTTTACACACACACACACACACACACACACACACACAATAGAATACTATGCAGCCAGAAAAAAAGAATGAACTCATGTCTTTTGAATCAACATGGGTGGAACTGGAGGCCATTATCTTAAGTGAAACAACTCAGAAACAAAATTAAATGCCACATGCTCTCACTGACAAGTGGGAGCTAAATAATTTATACATATGAACATGTGAAATAATACACATCATAGACTCAGAAGTATGGAAAGGTAGAAGGGAGTGAGGGATGAAAAATTACTTAATGAGTAAAATATACATTATTCAGGTGATTGTTACATTAAAATCTCAGGCTTCATTACTACACATATAGCTATGTAACAAAATGGCAGTTATACCCTCTAAGTCTATAAAAATAAGAATTTAAGGTTCCCTCCTCTTGCCAAGAGTGTGTTTAAAATCTGGGTGATTTATACAGTGCCATGCCATTTTAATGCAATGGGTTGGACTTCCATCTGGTGTTCAATATCATATGTCCATGCAGTTTTTCTCTGAGAATGCTAGGACTACATTTGGTTCCCTGTCATCAATCCACAGAGATCACCACTTAAAGAAATATCACCAGCTTCTCTCTCCCTGCCCCCTTCAAGTCAGATGGCTTTCTCCTCTATTTCCTTTCAGTTTATGGACACATAATACATTCTAACCTTTCTGTGTCATGCTGAGACAACAAAATCTCTGCCAAACTGGCTAAGATCCATTCTCTCTAAACTTACCATACTTGTTTCCTCTCTGAACCCCAAGCTTCCCCCAGAAAGCAAGATACTGGACCCATCTTCCTGGAACAATCCATTCACCTTCTTCTACCTGGGGGCTGGCAAGGTCAGCCTCCTTCTCTCCCATCCCAAACATTTTGGCTGTGCCTAAACTCCTCTCCAGTCACCTCAAGGCCTAGGTTTTTGGAGACAAAGTCAGAAAGACTCCTTTGTTTCTATCTTTTATTCTGTCCTGTCCCTGCCTTGTGCAAGGATCATAGAACTGCCCAAATCATTGAAAGGGGTAGGGATAGGATGTTGATGAAAAAATGAAGTACACATAGGAAACAAACAGTTAGTATCTCAAAATGTTATCTCACCACACTTCACATGTAGTGAGTATCCTTCCCTAGTCAATATTTTTTGAATTGTCTCCTGTGGTTTGGTTTTGGGTTTTGTTGGTTTTGGCTTTTGGTTTGGGTTTTTGTTTTTGTTTTTGTTTTTCTGTTTACTCATCTTTCAATCCAACTACAATGTTTGCCTGAGACAGCTTGGGTAGGTTGTCACTCCTCCTCCTTACACCCCATTCTGATGCTGCCACTTTCCTTCACATAAGGAGTCTGGGGTTTTGTGCACAGCCCACAGCTTCATTTGTGATTCCTAGAAGATGGACTAATGAGCTAAGTAAGGTTGGATCTTCCCTTCCTCAATCTGGTCATTCACTACTCTCAGTGTTCCACATGTCTCTGTTTTCATTTTTTTCTCTGACTAAATATTCCATAATACAGGACATTTCTCTCCTAGTACACCATACAACACAGTTTTTTCTGAGCCTCTCTTCCTCCTGCAATGTATGTCTTTGATGTTGTATTCACCTCATGGACTGGAGAAAGAGAACCACCACTGGAGGGTTGATGGGCTGGGGCACTGTCACAGAGTCTGGAAGAAAGGGTTATTGCTCAGTCTGGCTCAGGGGGCAGTGTGTATGTAACTTGCAAGATGGCCCTGGATTTTTCCAGTTGTGTGGCCCTTCCTTATCCCAAGTTGGATATATAGGGAAGCGATTGGTTAGAGTTTTTCATCACCTTCCAAGGGACTAGATTAGGTGGAGCACATGATACATGATCTAGGAAAGTGCTTCTTAATTCTTCCCCCTCTATGACACAGTTAGTGAAAAGCTGGGCCAGACTTTGGACTACATTATTTTCTTTGTTACTGCCATTGTTAATTTTATTATTTTTTCATATTCTTTTAGATTTTCAGTGGAACTTTCATGGCATATCTATTAAGCAAATCCAATATACCACCCTGCAAACCCAGATATCCCAAAGCTGGACTTTTCACCCACGCGTATCTAACTCCAAAGCCCCACATTTTCTGCTACTTCATGCTGTCACCTTCAGTGTAGTACATCCAGTTCTGCTCCTTGAATTCATGAGGCTATTCAAAATACATTCTAATACTCTACTTTATCTTTGATTTCTGTTTCCTGAATTCCCTCAAGTTATTCAGTAGGAAAAAAAATGAGGTTTGTACACTGTGTGGCCAAATCTCAAATATCAGTGGATGGAAATACTTCCAGAGAGAAGCCAGCAAAAGGCATGAGACGTATGGAACACAGAACTTTAACAAAAACATCTGAAAGTGACCTGGGACTCCAAAATTGAAATATAATATGACATAAACAGAAAAAAGCCCAGGCTTTGAGGTTTTGATAGAAGCAAGTCCACCACAAATCCATCTATTCTGCCACCTTGAGCAACAATTCTGAGCCTCGGCTTTCTAATTTGTCAGATGGAGATAACTATGTTCACGTCCCAGGATGGTATAGAAATTAAATGAGTTTATGCCTAAGGCTTTTGACAGGCACAGGAGGTAAATGAAAAATAATAGTTGTCTTAGGTAAGATACTATTGATTGCAAGTAAAAGAATACCTAACAAATTGGTTTAATTAATAATGAAGGTGATTTATTTTAATATGTAGATGAAAAGTTAAAAGATAGAGTGGGCTTCACATACCATTTAACATGGCAGCTCCTGATGTCATTTCAGGATGCCAATAATTCTGTGGGCTTGCCTTTGTTGTGCTCCTCTCCTTGAGTCAGCTTTGTGTTGAAACTAGCTTCCCCAGTATTAATAAAATGGTTCACTGCATTCTCCAAAGTGAGAGAATGAGCACCCATTCCAGAATTACTTGCAGGAGTCATGAGATTCACTCCAGAACCATGTGGCCAAGAAGATGGAATCCACCGACTGGCTCAACTCAGGACTCTGAGTTGGCAGCAAAATACAGGCTTACTCTCTTTGTTCTCAAAATCTCTACTGTTTCACTTTCCTTCCATTTCTTCTACATGCCCTCAGTACTCCTTTTAAGGAAACCTTTTCTAGTCTAGGTTTGAAGGGTGAATAAAGGGTACCCTCTCTTCTCAAACAATGCCTAGAATTCTGTCCATATTTTTAAAAACTCAGATATTTGGAAATCAAAACTAGAAAGTTCTCTTTGTCTCTGTGTTTTACCCCTGCCTGTCCCTCCTCTGTGATGCTCACTTGATTCTTAATTTTTCTTTTCCTCAAGTCAAAAAAGTTAGAAAGTCTTGCAGTTATTTAAGTCAAACACTCATATTTGTCTATGGAAATGAGCTATATTACACACATAATACTTATTTCAGTAATCATCAGCAGTTTCATCTTGATGTGATTTTTTTGCAGCTGCCTTGGTATCAGCAATAAACTCTAAAGACCATATTGCGTATTCTTTCAACAAATAAATAAGAATATTTCTAATTGCTAGCCCTCAAACACAACAACTTGAGCATGCATCAAATCTTAATACACTCCCCAAGCACTACTGGTGAGAGCTACACTAACTCTTGGTTTGAATTCCTGTTAGCAAATATCGTTGACTCTCGATATTCTAGTTTTCATCAGGCACTTGGGGTTTGATAGTGAACCTAACAATCTTTGGGATTCTCTTCTTGATCTTATAGTTTAAAAGTAAAAGTCAAATGGCTGAGAACAAAGAAATTCAGCTTTTACGATCCTAGACCAGTGGACCCATAACTGCATCTAGTTACATATCTTGACATATTTTGGCTATTGTTTGTCCAAACACAACATTACTTCACTAGAGCTATGGGTAAGTATCAAACAAATCTACAGACAGAAAGACAAACAAGCAAACCTATCTGACTTCTAGAATGGCTTTCTTCTTTTCCTATCCAAACCTAGAAAGCTGATTTAAGGATTGGTGACATCACAATTTACATATGGTATCTAGCAAGTACTCAGTTGATGGCAACCATACTCCTTACTATGAGAAGAAAGATAAGCAGATGGTCCCCAACTTACCCTGGTTTGACTTACAATTTTTTGACTTTACTATGGTGCAAAAAGGATAGTCATTTGGTAGACTCCTTGGCTTAAGATGGGGCTAAACCCATCACAGGTTGAAAATATTATGAAGTCAAAAATGTACTTTCAACTGATGATATTTTCAATTTATGATGGATTTATCAGGACATAACCCCACCAGAAATTGAGGAGCATCTGTGTATTCTTCCCAAACTCCTGGTCTGGGTCTTCAATTCTGTTTCTCAGTACAGCTCCAGTGGGTAGTATAGAGGCTTTGTAATAGAGTTCCTAAGTGAAATTAAATAGATGGGTATTTTCAGTGAAGCTGCAAGTAGGAGATTTGTGTTTATTAGATTAATTTAAACACTTCTGTGTTGTTAAAGTTGTCTTGTATTGTGCTGATATTGGATTCAGCTGAAATTTTAAAGGTAGGGCCTTTTGTCTGAAGGTACTTTTGTTAAGAAATGAGTCTAGGTATGGTGGCTCATGCCTATAATACCAGCAGTTTGAGAGGCCAAGGCATGAGGATTGCTTGAGCCCAGGAGTTCAAGACCAGCCTGGGCAACATAGAGAGACCTCATCTCTACAAATAATTTTTATAAATAGCTGGGCATGGTGGCATGTACCTGTGGTTCAGCTACTCAGGAGGCTAAGGTGGGAGGATTGCCTGAGCCTTGGAGGTCAAGAGTGCAGTGAGCCATGATTGTGCCACTGCATTCCAACCTGGGTGACATTGCAAAACCTTGTATGCAAAAAATAAATAAATAAATAAGAAGAAGAAGAGGAAGAAGAAGAAGAAGAAATGAAATGAAATGTAATTAATGACAAACCAAGGAGAGATGAATAAAATTTTGAAGAATGTGGAAATAATCTGGTAGTTCATAACGGAGTCTTCATGTACTATTGAAGATGTTTAACTATACCCAGGAGTCACCAAATCCCAGATGGGAATCCAAGTAGATAACTAAAAATCACCTAGGTAGACAACCCATAAGAGTAATAATTCCTGACATTGAAAGCAAGTTATCTTCTACACATAGAGTTCTTTTAACCAGGTTTCTTCCTTTAATAATAGTTTGCCTATAACAGTGCCTGGCACAGAGTGGGTATTTAATATACAGGCATACCTCAGAGATACTGTGGCTTTAGTTCCAGACATCCCAGTAAAGTGAATATCACAATAAAACAAGTCACACAATTTTTTTCTTTCCCACAGCATATAAAAATTATACTATCTTGATCTTATATCAATTGTGCATTATGTCTAAAAAGATATACATACTTACTTTAAAAATACTTTATTGCTAAAAAGTGCTGACACAGAGACAAAAAGTGAGCATATGCTTTTGGAAGAATGGCAATTGCACCAATAGACTTGCCCATGCAGGGTTGCCACAAACTTTCAATTTGTGTTTAAAAAAAAAAAAAAAAAAAGGCAGTATCTGTGGAGCACAATAAGTGAATCACAATAAGATGATATATGCCTAAATATGTGTTGAATGAATAAATAATTAATGAGACACCATCTGATTTTTGCAGGCTTTGACACTCCATTCACCTTCTGCACAAGCAATGGCCTTCAACATTAGAGAGGTTTCTAGATAGATATGCAAAGACTCAGGAACCAGTGTTAAAAAAAAAAAAAATCTTTTCTCCCATAACACATCAACTCAGGTGAGATGCAAGCAAGAAGACACGCTGTTAAGGTTGATCCTACCCACTTATTAGTTAAGAACAGCCAGAGTGTTTTGTAGGGGTAGAAGGAAGGTCAAGTAAGTATAAAACTGGAACTCTTGGAAAGAAAAACGCAACACATATTTCCCTCCAAATGTTTTCATATTATATTTTAACCTGCGACAGTCAAATACAAGACTACAAACAGTGAGCAGGAAACAGCTCTTTGGGGCAGACAAAACAAGGAAGTGTTCTCTGTCACTTTGTTAATCCAACCTCATCTATGCTGCTGTAAGGCCCTGGAGTAGAAAGGCAAGTCCAGTCTCTGTCAGCCTTCCAGACTGCATCAAGCTTCCCCAGTTAAAATGTCTGCATTCTCTACTCTCTCCTATAAGACCTAAACTCCAGTCCTGCAGCTGCTACGGACATGTGGAAGCTGCCGACCAACAATTTTAAGAGTAAGCAAAGTATTGAGCAAGCTGTCAAAATGAACCACTCTCCCAAGGAATGCACTAAACCAACTGTATATGTTACAAATTAGTTTTTCTTACCAAGGCTCAATATTTATAAAGTAATCAAAACAAACTAAATTATCAGGAAAAACTTCAGAAATTTTGCAAATACATTTAAATTAATCAGCATGCTCCTGAACAACCAATGGTTCAAGGAAGAAAATCTTAGGGAAATATTAAAATATCTTGAGACAAACAAAAATGGAATAAAATACCAAAACTTATAAGATGCAGCAAAAGCACTTCTAAGAGTGAATTTTATAGCAATAAATGCCTACATCAAAAAAGAAGGAAGATCTCAAATACACAATATAACATTACCTCTTAAGGAACTAGTAAAATAAAAACAAACTAAGCCCCATGTTAGTAGAAGAAAGAAAATATTAAAGATCAGAAAAGAAGTAAATGAAATAAGAACTGAAAAAAAATCCATAAGAGTTGGTTTTTTTGAAATGATAAAATTCATAAACCTTTAAACTAAGGTTAGACTAAGAAAAAAGACAGAAGACTCAAATAAATAAAATCAGAAATGAAAAAAGAGGAATTACGACTGATACAAAAGAAACAGGACCATGAGAGACTAATATAAACAACTATATGCCAACAAATTGGATAACCTAAAATTGATAAATTTCTGGACACGTGCAACCTACTAAGACTGAATTATGAAGAATCAGAAAATCTCTGTAGACCAAAAATGAGTAAAAAGATTGAGTCAGTAATTTTAAAATCTCCTATCAAATAAAAGCTCAGGACCTGATGGCTTCACAGTTGAATTCTACCAAACATTAAAAAAATTCTACCAATTTTTCTCAAACTCTTCTGAAAAATAAGAGGGAGGAATACTTTCAAACTCATTTTATGAGCTCCGATACCAAAGCAACATGAGGACATTACAAAAAGAAAAAGAAAACTAAAAGCTAATATCCCTGATGAATCTAAATGCTAAAGCCCTCAAAAAAAAATACTAGCAAATCAAATCTGACAGCACATTTTTAAAAATCATTCACCATTAGCAAGTGGTATTCATCTCAGGGATGCAAGGAGAGTCAAACATACACAAATCTATAGATGTAGTAAAACACATCAACAGAATGAAGGGAAAAAAAACCATATGACTCTCATTAGATGCAGAAAAAACCATTTGACAAAATTCAATAATCTTCATATTAAAATTCCCAACAAATTTAGTACAGAAGGAAAGCGCCTCAACACGATAAAGGTCGTATATGAAAAACCCACAGTTGACATACTAAACAAGAAAAGTTGAAAGCTTTTCCTTTAAGATCCAGAACAAGACAAGTATGCCCACTGTAACCAATTCTATTTAACATAGTACTAGAAATTCTACCCAGAGCAATTAGACAACAGAAAGAAATAAAAGGCATCAAATGGAAAGGAAAATGTCCCTGTTTACAGACGACATAATCTTACATAGACAAAATCCTAGACATTCCATCAAAAAAACTGTTAGAACTAATAAACAAAGTCAGCAAAGTTGCAGGATATAAAATAAACATACAAAAATAAGTAATATTTCTATACACTAACAGCAAGCAATATGAAAAATAAATCAAGGAAACAATTCCATTTACAATGTCATAAAAAAAAACCCTTAGGAATAAATTTAACCAAGAAGGTGAAAGATCTCTACACTGATACTATAAAACCTTTATGAGAAAAGTTGAGGAAGACACAAATAAATGGAAAGATATCCTGTGTTCATAGATTGGAAGAATGAAAGAAAGTGAATTTTATTAAAATGTCCAACCTACCCAAAGCAATGTACAGATTCAGTGCAATCCCTATCCAAAATACCAATGACATTCTTCACAGAAAGAGAAAAAACAATCCTTAAATTTGTATGAAACCAAAAAAGACACCAAATAGCCAAAGTAATCTTAAGCAAAAAGAACAAAATCAGAGGAATTAGGCTACCTGATTTGAAAGTCTACTATGGAGCTATAGTATTCAAAATATCATGATACTGGCATACAAAGAGACTGCAGATAAACAGAACACACAATAGAAAGCCTAGAAATAGATGGACACATTTATAGCCAATTGATTTTTGACACAGATGCCAAGAACATACAATGGGGAAAGAGGTAATCTCTTCAATAAATGATCCTGAATATCCACAAGCAGGACAATGAAATTAAACCTCATCTCATACCATAGGTAAACATCAATTCAAAATGAATAAACCTAAGAACTGAAACTTAAAACAATTAGAAAACATGAAGAAAAATCTCCTTGACATTAGTATGGGTAGCAATTTGGATAAAACTTCAAAAGCACAAGCAACAAAAGCAAAAAATAGACAAATGAGATTACATCAAACCAAAAAGCTTCTGCACAGCAAAGGAAACAATCAACAATAAAGAGACAACCTAAGGAATGTGAGAATACATTTACAAACCATATATCTGATAAGGAGCTAATATCCCAAACATGTAAGAAACTCAAACAACTCAAAAGCAAAACAACAAATAATGCAATTAAAAAATACATGAATTACCTAAATAAACATTTCTCAAAAGAAGACATACAAATGGCCAACACATATGTGAAAAAAAATTTCAACATCACTAATCATCAGGGAAATGTAAATTAAATCACAGAGAACTATCACCTCAGACCTGTTAGAATGGCTATAATCAATAAGACCATAGAATTATCAAGTATGTGTGGGGAAAAAAAAGGAATCTTTGCACATGCCAGTGGGAACACAAATTAGTACAGCCATTACAGAAAACAGCATGAAGTTTCCTCAAATATAAAAAATAGAATTGCCATATGACCCAGCAATCCCACCACTGGGTATATATCCAAAGGAAATGAAATCAGTTTGTCAAAGAGATATCTTCACTTCCATTTTCACTGCAGCATTATTTACAATAGCCAAGATATGTATCAGCCTAAGTGTCAAGGAATCAACCTAAGTGTCAAGGAATTGACCTAAGTGTCAATCAACAAATGAATAAAGAAAATGTGACATATATATATGTGTGTGTGTGTGTGTGTGTGTGTGTATACACACACAATGGAATAGTATTCGTCTATCAAAAAGACAAAAACCCTGTCATTTGCAACAACATTGATGAACCTGGAAGACAATATGTTAAGTGAAATAAGCCAGGCAAAGAAAGACAAATACCAACTGTTCTTACATTTATCTGGAATATAAAATTGATCTCATAGAAGGAGAGAGTATAATAGTGGTTCCCAGAGTGGAAAGGAGGATGAGGAGAGGGTGGTCAAACAATATATTATTATAGTTACACAGAAGTAATATATTCGAGGAGATCTAGTATAAAGTGACTATAATTAAATGATCACTTATTGTATTATTGAGAAAGGCTAAGGGAGTAGATTTTAAGTGTTCTCATCACTAAAATGGTAACTTTGTGAGGTAATGCATATGTTAATTAGCTCAATTTAACATTTCTTCAATGTAAATATTTCAAAATATCATGTCGTACATGATACACAGTTTTATCTACCAATTTAAAAAAATAAACACAAAAGAAATGAATTTAATTTTAAAAATAAGTAATGAAAAGGGAGAAGGTAGTATAAAAGGGAAGGAAGAAAGGAGGGAGGGCTTAAGGAAAAAATTCAATTATTATTTTATTTTCTACTTGAAGGACAATATGAGTGATACCAGGCACCATTTTCTAAAAAGTAGAATAGTGTAACCATGACTCAATTTAATTTCTATAGCCATAATTTGGAAATGAAGACCTTCATTTCTTTAAAACTAAGTACTGTAAATAGAGCCCTCAAAGTAAATAAAATTAAATCTATGAGTTGAAGTTTTTGTAAAATACAAATTGATTATGTTTTATGTAATTATATTTTTCTACTTCTATCCTTTATGTCCCTCAAAGTCCCTCTTCCTTGATAACAGTCATTATTCAGCTGGCCATATCCTTGTGAAAACACTGTTAGCCAATTTAGCTGCTGGTAGGAAATCCAGGGCAAGTTGCCCTAAGAGATTTCAAGAAAGTAGGTAGACTAATTTACAAATTATTTTCTTATGTCTCCTTACAAATTAGTAGTGACCATAGAACAAATGAGTTTATATTTTAAGGAGAAATAAATTTTCTATGTTTTCTTCATTTATGCAAGTTTTGATTGGATTTCAAAGGCCTCCACTTAAAAAATCATTGATTCCCTGGGTTTAAGGGATTATTGTCCATGGGATTTTTAATTACTTTTTGAATCAAAAAGATAATTGGATTGAGGATTTGACCAATAAAAGAAAAACTTATTTGATTTTTAATTGTGAGGAATTTTAATTAAAATCTACAGTCCCTATCTAGTTAGTATCTGATAAATTTTGGCTAAAAAGGTCACTTTTCCTCCAATGTATAAAGTCAGTCACATGAGCACATATACCTCTTTAGACTTTTCTATGCTATATAGTAAATATGTCTATTAAATGAATAAATAAATACATGGCAGCTCAAAGTTTGGAAGCTGTGAGTGGCAATGTTTTAATGTCTGGACTCTCAAGTCAAATGTCATAATCCACATACCATGCTCATCTCAATCACTCTTTGTCCCTGTGTGGGGCCCTGAACTATATGGATGTTAAAGGGACAAAAAAAATCAGCCTACATAAAACCACACTGTTGTCTTTTCAAGCACATTTATATCTATCCTACAATGGCCTACCTAATTCTTTAATTAAATTTTACCATTGTTTATATTTCTGTAAATATTATTTATATTCCTGTTTTAAGCTTCTTCAGATTCTTAACAAACACACCAAACAAACCAACCTCCAAGGTATTTATGTTTCTCAAGATTTTAAAGACATGTCTAAGCACTAATGTTCTGAAGGTGTAATCCCGTCAGATTCCTTAGGAGTTATGCATTCTTAGGGAAGAAACAAAACATTGTATGACTTTCATTCATCTCACCCTCTTTGAGGGATGATGCTGAGGGCACACTTGGGTGTGGCTATTACATGTGATTCAGTACCACTGCTGATGACTTTTTGTTGTGTGACCACTAGTACAGTTTTCAAAGCCTTCCTTCTGTCTTTTTAATTCCCCTAGTCATATTTACCCAAAGTGACCTTGCTGGAAACTATCCTTTGGAATGATCATGTTTCTTTCCTATCCTTGCACTTGAGCTAGCCCCATTTGAGTTCATCCAGGACAAGCTGGTTTATCCTCTAATGTCATCTCCACACATGGCTGGTTCAATTAGTTTTTATCCCTGCAGTCCTAAGAGGCATTCCCCAGAACTGATTTTAGTTCTAGTTTCATATTTAGGTTGGGGAAACAACTGAAGTACTACCAATGTGACATCCTGGAGCTGATATAGGTCTCCCAACTATGTAGGACAAAATAAATTCTCCCATTGGACAGATTTGGGTTTAGTGTTGCATTTCATACCACATCCACAATACTGTCAGAGGCCATTCTTCAATTTTTAATCACATTCCAAATTATTTGGTCCTCCAGTCATTGCTGACAAGAGTGTTACTTATGTAGCAGAATGAACTGGGAGCTTTCTGCTATCTCAGCCAGTCTGCTTAAGACTTATGCACGGCCTCTGGGACTTTGATTTTGTTTTTCCAGTTTATTTATGTTCATGACACTGTACTGATTTTCTAAAAGTCTTTCATGTTTTATATTAGCAGTACTAGCTTGGCATACACTAATAATAATTAATAAAATATTAATTATTGCATGTATTTTTTTGTATAATTACCACTTTTATTATTCTCAGATCATCCTTCCTAAACTTAATGACCATGCTCTTAAAAGAGCAACACCAAAGGTTTCAGGAGGGATAAGCAATTGAAGTCAAATTCTTGTCCTTAAGACAAACTCAAAAGTGTATATATTTATAAATACATACTTAAATTATTTTATGCAATGCAAAATAAGTAACAAATATTTACCACTGTACAGAGTAGAAATTATAAGTTTGAGGTAAAAAAAAGATGAAAATTCTTCCAATCAGTTACTACATGCTTGTCACCATCGTTGGTATTTACCAATCAAAATGAGTAGGTCCTAGAAGCTCGATGGATGTTGTCCACACTATGGCTGGAGTAATTGTGTGAAAACCATGCCCAATGGGACACCCAAGTGAGTGTTTACATAGATCCAGAACATAGAAAATTGACATCATACTAGACAGGCAGAGCTGTCCAGTGTAGTTGTTAAAAATGTGAAGATTACTGTAGAATTAAGTTCAAGATAGCTGACTAGAAGCAGCTAGTGGGTGCTGTTCTCATGGAGAAAAACAGAATGGTGAGTAACCCACTAGCTCTTCAAGTGGATTGTTAGAGACCACATTAGCATTCACCAAAAAAGCAAGGGGATCCACAGAGAATAGAGAGGAGTGAAGCCAGGAAGCTGCCTACCCAGGACCAGCCTGGAGCCAGGGGAAGCTCCCTAATGCAGAGAAAGGGTGAGTGAGAGTTCCCAGGGATCCACACTTCCCACATGGACTTTTGCAATCCTGAACACAGAAGCACCCACCCCACAGCCCCTGGAGAATCTAGACCACACAGAGAGCTGCCTGGAGTTTTTCCAGAGCTACTGCTCAAGCCCATGTGGAGCCCCACAGACCCTGGATCCCTAAGCACCCAAGCACCAGCTACCGTAGGCCCTACAGAGGCCCAAGTCATGATGCTGAAGAGTAGTCAGACTGCCCCACTACTCCTCTCCAGGCAAGGCTCAGCTTGGACTTCCAGCACAGCAACCCAGCCCCTGCCTGAACTGCATTCACCCAGGAACCACCTGGACAGCAGAACATCCACTTTCCATGCCCACTCCTCCTAGCAAGGCAAGGCTCACCAGCTTGGGCTTCCAGTGCAGCAACCCCACCTAAACATTACAGTCAGTGACAGCTCTGTGTTCCTCTAGGGCAGAACTCTCAGAAGTAACAGACAATGCTTGGCACCTTTGTGTGCCCCCAGTAGTAAAGTTCAGCATCATTTGGGTGGGAGGGAAGTATGAGTGTGCCATTTCCCTACAGTCACCAGTCTCCATTGCCCCAGCTAAGGGGTCCTGCTATCCCTAGTGAAAAGCCCACAGCACAGCTGCCCTGTCCCCACCTGATCATTTCACCTACAGCCCAAAACCCTTCTGAAAACCCAGTCCCCACAGACCTGTGATCTTCCTTCAGGCTCCCACCACCTAAGTGTTCCATCTGCCCCTGACTGAGAGTTTGGCCAGTTACCAGGCAACCAGCCTGCCTGCCCCCATAATAGCCACCACCTCAACCCTAGGTTAGCTGGACCCTGAACAAGTCCTTTCAGGACTCATACATGCTGTTTTAGTGGGCCATTTAGGGGCTTGCGAACTGGGGATCTACTTATAGAAATCCAAGTCTCCTGGAACCTGACTACTTTCCCCAGAAACTAAGTTTGGGATGACTCAAGCAGCTGACAGCACCACAACCAACACCTACTCACACTGACCCAAAAGTGGAGCATCCCTTTACCCCTTCTTTAAAAGAAACAGTAGTATTCTACATTGGAGGACAGGCACATCTTAAAGCTATTTGTATCAGGTTGAGTAACAAGGTTACGCCCTGAAACCACTCCCATGGAGAGTCACAAAACAAGCACTGCCCATGGCTCCCAGCTACACTGCAGTCTAGACACAGACCACAGTGTGTGTCTGAACTAGGAGTCACAAGCCCCGTAACAGGACCATATTCCTGTCTATCTAAAAGGGGGAGCCAGTTCACCCACCTCACCTGCCTCTGCACAACACCATCTGCCGAAACTTTAGCATATTTTACCAGCAGCTCCTCCCAGAAACCCTTGTCAAGGCTGGTGCCTGCTGTCACTATTGAGATATTGGTGGGAAGTCAGGGAGGGGCTCCAGTTCTGCTCAGTTGTGTCCTCCCACCCCTGCACAACAGGAACCTCAGGGCACTAGGCACCCCAATGTCCAGTCCTTCATCCAAAACAACAGAGAGCACCTCACAGTGAACAAAAATCAGGTCCACACCCACCTACTTGTGAAGCATCTGGCTCTTACCTGCAAATTCCATCTACTGGCCTGCAGGTTGAGCCATATAGCCCAATACAAAACCTACCAAGAGAAGTGCATATGACTACAGAAGCAAAGCCAAAAGACCGTACCCAATACAACCCTTTCCAGATGAGCAGAAATCAGCATAATAATTCTGCCACCAAAAATATCTGAATGTTGTGATTCCACCAAAGCCTCACTCTGGCTCTCCTACAATGATCCCCAGCAAAAATAGAGGCATAGGGATAAAAGATGGAGAATTCAAAGTGTGGATTGCAAAGAAGTTCAACAATATACAAGACAAGATTTAAAATCAACAAAAATAAACCTCTAAAGCAATTCAGGAAATAATAAAGGAGGTAAACATCTTAAAAAGAAATCAATTAGAGAAACTGAAACTAAAAAACTCACTTAAGGAATTTCAGAATACAATTGAAAGTTTTATCAATAAACCAGATCAAGTAGAAAGAATTTCAGAGCTTGAAGATTGGTCTTCCTAACTAAACCAGTATAAAAAATTTTAATTTTTAATTTAAAAGATGAAAAATATGGGATCATGTAAAGCAATCAAACCTATGAATTTTTGGCATTTCCAAAAAAGGATAAAAAGTAAACAACATGTGTATTAGTCCATTCTCACTATGCTATAAAGAACTACCTGAGACTGGGCGATTTATAAAGAGAAGTTTAATTGGCTCACAGTTCCACAGGCTGTGCAGAAGGCATGGCTACAGAGACTTCAGAAAACTCACAATCAAGGCAGAAGGGCAAAGGGGAAGCAAGTACGTCTTCACATGGCAGCAGGAGAAAGAAAAAGTGAAGGGAGAAGTGCCACACACTTTTAAACTATCAGATCCCATGAGAACTCACTCACTATCACAAGAACAGTAACGGGGAAATCCGCCCCCATGATCCAATCACCTCCTACCAGGTCCCTCCCCCAACACTGGGAATTTCAATTTGATATGAGATTTGAGTGGGAACAAGGAGCCAAACCATATCATCCTGGAAAACATATTTGAGATAATACTTCAAGAAAATTTATCTAATTTTGCTGAGTATAGCAAATCCAAAAAATACTTGCCTGATACTATACAAAACAAACATCAGGAAGGCATATAATTGTTAGACTATCTAAGGTCAATGCTAAAGAAAATATCTTAGTGATAGCTAGAGAAAATTCAGATCATGCACAAATGGAACTCCTTCAGGTTAACAGCAGACTTCTCTACAGAAATTCTACAAGGCAGAAGAGACTGTGGGTCTATTTTTAGCATTCTCAAAGAAAGGAAATGCCAAGCAAGAATTTAATACTGGTCAACATGATGAAATACCATCTTTACTAAAAATACAAAAATTAGCCATGCATGGTAGCAGATGCCTATAATCCCAGCTACTTAGGAGGCTGAGACAGGGAGAATTGCTTGAACCTGGGAGCAGAGGTTGCAGTGAGCCAAGATCAGGCCACTGCATTCCAGCCTGGGAGACAGAGTGAGACCCTGTCTCAAAAAAAAAAAAAAAAGAATTTAATACTCCATAAAACTAAGCTTCATAAGCAAATGAGAAATAAAATATTTTTCAGGCAAGTAATCACTAAGAGAATTCATTATCACTAGACCAGCCTTACAAGAGATCCTCAAGGGAGTTCTAATCATGGAGATGAAATGCCTGCTGCCACAAAATCACACCTAAGTACACTACTCACAGAATCTTTAAAGCAACTTCACAATGGAAACTACAAAACAACCAGCTAACAAAGTTACAACAGGATCAAAAACTCATATATCAACATTAACCTTGAATGCAAATGGTATTAACACCACCCCACGTAAAAGGCACAGAGTGTAAGTTGCATTAAAAAAAAAAAGTCTGCTGTTCTCAAGAAACCAATCTCACATGTAATGACACCCATCTACTTAATGTAAAGGGTTGCAGAAAGATCTGTCATGCAAACAGAAAACAAAAAAAGAGAAGAGGTTGCTATTCTTACATCAGATAAAATCAACGTTAAACCAACAACAGTAAAAAAAGAATAAAGGAGGGCACTACATAAAGAGAAAGGGTTCAATTTAACAAGATGACTTAACTACTCTATGTATGCACCCAACATTGGAGCAATCAGATTCGTAAAACAAGTACTTCTGGACCTAGGAAAAGACTTAGCCACTCAATTATTGTAGAGAATATCAACACCCCATTAACATTGTTAGATCATTGAGGCAGAAAACTAACAAAGATATTCTGTACGTAAATTTTATACTTGACCAACTAGACCCAGCAGACATCCACAGAACCCTCCACTCAACCAAATGATATGCATTCTTCTCATCTACATATGAAACATACCCAAGATCAACCACATGGTAGGCCATAAAGCAAGTCTCTATAAATTCAAAAAAATAAAAATCATACCAACCATACTCTTGGGCCACAGTGGAACAAAAATAGAAATTAACACCAGTAAGATCTCTTAAAACCACACAATGACTTGGAAATTAAATTGTTCCTGAATGACTTTTGGGTAAACAACAAAATACAGAAACTAAAAAATTACTAGAAATAAATGAAAACAGATATGACATATCAAATCTCTGGGAATAGGCTAAAGTAGTATTTGGAAGAAAGTTTACAGCATTAAATGCCTACATCAGAAGTCAGAAAGATTTTGAATTAACAATCTAACATTGTACCTACATAAACTAGAAAAACTAATCCTAAAGCTGGCATAAGAAAAGAAATAACTAAAATCAGAGAGGAACAGAATAAAATTTAGATAAAAATCAGCACAAAGATTCAACGAAACTAAAAGCTGCTTCTTTGAAAAGATAAACAAAATCAGTGAATTGTTATTTAGACTAACAAAGAAAAAAAGGAGAAGATCCAAATAAACACAATCAGAAACAACAAAGGTGACATTACAAATTATCCCACAGAAATATAAAACATCCTCAGAGACTATTATGAACACCTCTCTGCCCACAAACTAGAAAATCTGGAGGAAATGAATAAATTCCAGGAAACACACAATTCCCAAGACTGAGTCAGAAAGAAATTGAAACCCTGAACAGATAAATACTGGGTTACAAAATTGAATTAGTAATACAATGAAAACCTACCAACCAAAAAGAGCCCTGACTCAGATGGATTCACAGCTGAATTCTACCAGATGTACAAAGGACAGCTAGTTCAAATCCTACTGAAACTATTCCAAGAAATTGATAATAAGGGACTCCTCCCTAATTCATTTTCTGAACCCAGTTTCACTCTGATACCAAAATCTAGCAAAGACACAACAACAAAAGAAAACTACAGGCCAATATCCCTGAAGAACATAAATGCAAAACTCCCTTTAAAAATACTAGCAAATAGGGTCAGGCACAGTGGCTCACGCCTATAATCTCAGCACTTTGAGAGGCCAAGGCAAGTGGATCACGAGGTCAGGAGATTGAGACCATCCTTGTTAACATGGTGAAACCCCACCTCTACTAAAAATACAAAAAATTAGCCGGGCCTGGTGGCACACACCTGTAGTCCCAGCTACTCAGGAGGCTGAGGCAGGAGAATTGCTTGAACCCAGGAGGCGGAGGTTGCGGTGAGCCGAGATCATGCCACGGCACTCCAGCCTGGGCGTCAGAGTGAGACTCTGTCTGAAAAAAAGAAAAGAAAAGAAAACTAGTAAATTGAATCCAGCAACACATCAAAAAGTTAATCACCACGATCAAGTAGGCTTTATTTCTGGGATGCAGGGTTGGTTCAACATATGCAAATAAATAAATGTGTCTCACTACATGAACAGAATTAAAAACAAAACCCATATTATCATCTCAGTAGACAGAAAAAGCTTTTCATAAAAATCAACATCCCTTCATGATAAAAACCCTCAACAAAGAGAGTCAAACAAAATACCTTCAAAATAATAAGAGCCATCTATAACAAATGCAGAGCCAACGTAATAGTGAATGGGCAAAAGCTGGAAGCACTCCCCTTAAGAATTGGAATAAAACAAGAATGTACGCTCTCACCACTCCTATTCAACATAGTACTGGAAGTTCTAGAAAGAGCAATCAGGCAAAAGAAAGAAATAAAAGGAATCCAAACAGGAAAAGAAGAAGTCAAATTATCTCTCTTCACTGATTATATGATTCATATACTCATATAATGTATGTAGAAAACCCTAAAGGTTCTGCCAAAAGCCTCCTAGAGCTGGTAAACAACTTTAATAAAATTTCAGGGCACAATGTACAAAAATCAATAGCATTTCTATATATCAATAATGTTCAAGCTGAGAGACAAATCGAGGACACAATCCTATTTACAATAGCCATAAAGAAAATAAAATACCTAAAATACATCTAACCAAAGAGGTGAAGGTTTTCTACAAGGAGAATTACAAAATTCTGCTGAAAAAAAAATCATAGATGACACAAACAAACAGAAAAACATCCTATGTTTATGGATCAAAAGACTCAATATCATTAAAATGGCTATAATGCCCAAAGCAATCTACAGATTCAATACTATTCCTATCAAACTAATAACATGATTTTTCAAAGAATTAGAAAAAACTATTCTAAAATTCGTATGGAACCAAAAGAAGAGTCCAAATGGCCAAAGCAATCCTAAGCAAAAAGAACAAAGCCAGAGGCATCACATTACCCAACCTCAAACTACACTATGAGGCTACAGTAACCAAAATAGTTTGTTATTGGTACAAAAAGCTGACATATATACTGAAAGAATGGAATACACAACCCAGAAATAAAGCCACACAACTTCAACTATCTGATCTTCAACAAAGTCGACAATAGCAAACAGTGGGGAAAAAAATATCTCTTAAATTAATGGTGCTGGGACAACTGGCTAGCCATATGCAGAAGAATGAAACTGGACCCCTCACCCCCACCTTTCACCATATGCAAATATTAACTCAAGTTGGATTAAAGACTTAAATGTAAGACCTAAGACTATAAAAATCCTAGAAGAAAATCTATGAAATATCATTGTAAATATCAGCCTTGGCAAATAATCTGTGGCTAAGTCCCCAAAAGCAACTGTGACAAAAAAATATTGACAAATGGGACCTATTTAAACTAAAAGTCTATTGCATAGCAAAAGAGACTGTCAACAGAGTAAACAGACAACTTACAGAATCAGAGAAAATATTCGCAAACTATATATCCAACAAGTTCTTGTGTCCAAAATCTGTAAGTTTCAACAAGCAAAACTCAAATAGTCCTATTAAAAAATGAGCAAAGGACACGAAGAGACACTTCTCAAAAGACAACATACATGCAGCCAATAATTATATGAAAAAAATGCTCAACATCATTAATCACTCAAAACCACAGTGAGACACCATCACATACCAGTCAGAATGACTATTACTAAAACGTCATAAAACAACAGGTGTTGATAAGACTGTGGAGAAAAGGGAACACTTATACACTGTTGGTGAGAATATGAATCAGTTCAGCCACCATGGAGAGCAGTTTGGAGATTTCTCAAATAACTTAAAACAGAACTTCCATTTGACCCAGCAATCACATGAGTGAGTATAAACTCCTGCTCAAAAAAAATTGTTCTATCAAAAATAAATCATTCTATCAAAGGAAAATAAATTGTTCTATCACAAAGACACATGAACTCACATGTTCATTGCAGTGCTATTCACAATAGCAACCTAGGTGCCCATCAATGATGAATTGGATAAAGAAAATATGGTATATATACACCATAAAACACTAAACAGCCATTAAAAAAGAATGAATTCATGTCCTTTGCAGCAACATGGATGCAGCCACAGGCTATAATCCTAAGAAAGCTAATGCAGGAACGGAAAACCAAATACCATGTGTTCTCACTTATAAGCAAGAGCTAAATATTGGGTACACGTTGACATAAAAACGGAAACAATAGACACTGGGGACTACTAGAGTGGGGAGGGAGAAAGGGGGCAGGTGCTGAAAAACCACCTGTTGGGTACTATGCTCACTACCTTGGTGACGGGATCATTTGTAGACCATACCTCAGAGACACGCAGTTTACCCGTGTAACAAAACCACACATGTGCCCTGGACCCATAAAAAGTTGAAAAAAATCATAATAAAAATAATAAAAATTACTATAGCTGGATAATGTGTACTTCATGAAACTCTTAGGGCTTTGTTAAACTATTCTTTGCCTTTTGAATGTTTGAAATGTGCCCTAATAAAATTCAAAACTAAAGCTTTAAAAAAATTGAACTAACAGGGCTGAGCATAGTTGGCTCATGCCTATTATCCCAGTGTTTTGGGAGGCTGAGGCAGGAGGATTGCTTGAGGCCAGAAGTTCAAGACCAGTTTGGGCAATACAGCAAAACTCTGTCTCTGTTCTAAGAAATTAAAAAGTAGCCAGACATGGTGGTACGCACCTGTAGTCCTAACTACTTGGAAGGCTGAGGCAGGAGGATTGCTCGAGCTCAGGAGTTCAAGGCTGTGGTTAGTCATTATTATGCCACTGCACTCTAGGCTGGATGACAGACCAAGACTCTAGCAAAGAAGAAAAGAAAAGGAGGAGGAGGAGGAAGAAGGAAAAGAAGAAGAGGAGGAGGAGGAGGAGGAGACCTTTAAAAAAAAGAATGGGAACAACTAAGGGAATGTTCACCATGGAATATTATGCAGCCATAAAAAAGAATGAAATCATGTCTTTTGCAGCAACATGCATACAGCTGGAGGACATTATCCCAAGTGAATTAACACAAGAAGAGAAACCCATATACTGCATATTCTCACTTATAAATGGCAGCTAAACATTGAGTACACATGGATACAAAGAGAGAAGAACAGACACTGGGGACTACTATAGGGCGGAGGGTGGGATGGAGCTCACCTATCACTCTACTGACTCATAGCTGTGTGACCAAGTCACTAAGCCTAAGTTTCCTCGTGTGTAAAATTAGGATGATAATTATACATATTTCATAGACTTGTGAAAAATCAAACATATATAAACAAAATAGATGAATATATGTATGTAAAAATAATAATTAATAAACTACAGTTTATGCTTCTCACCTTATAAGTACCTAGACATGGTACCTGGAATATATTAAGCATAAGACTAGTTACTATTTTTTATTGCAGTGTGTATTTGGAGTGGTCAATGTGTCTGAGGTGGTGAGTCTGTACTGAGATGCTGATTTCTCAGTGTATATAAAGCAAACCGGAATGCCACTCCTTAAAGTTGGTCATGAAATCAGGAATAGACAGTGGATGGTAGTGGTCAGGCCATCCAAGCCCCAGGGAGCCCAAAAGTGGGCAGTCAGCTGGAGGCTGGTTAGGTTGGTGCTGAGCTTTCATACTTCTCCAAAAACAAGACCAGGGTGAAATCTTGCTCTCCAGGGAGAGTGGGTCCTAAGGCCTCTGTAGCCTGGATGGAGGCAGGTGGTTATTGCTGGCTATTAATGTGCAAATTTATTCTCTTTTTCTAGAGGTTAGTTCCTAAATGAAGCCCCCAGTGTAGCTACCAGGTGGGCTAGAATGCAGGGCTCATCCTTTTCTTTTCTTTTCTTCCCCTTCCTTACCCAGCCTCTTAGTTCTTCATTCCCATAGAGCTGGCCCCTCCAATTTCCAGGCCTTTTCACAGTGAAGTTCTCAAAAGGTAGCACAGCTGGCAGGTCTCCAGCAGGTGCTGGAAAAGCGCTGTCTAATGGACCTTTCTGTGATGAAGAAAATGTACCATACCTGCGCTGTCCAGCAGGGTAACCACTAGGCACAGATGCCTACTGAGCACTTGAAATGTGGTTAGTGTGTCTGAGAAACTGATTTTTTATTTTATTTAATTTTAATAAATTTTAATAGCACATGCAGCTAGTGGCTAACATATTAGATAGCACAGCTTTAGAGACATGTCCTGGATTCAAGTCCAAGCTCTGCATTTTCTTGGCCCCATGAAATTGGGAAAGTATCTTTAATTCTCTGAGTCTCAGTCTCTCATTATATATGTGAGTTATATTATTACCGACCTCATAATGCTATCATAAAGATTAAATAAACTCTTAAAAGCAGCTAGAATCAGATATAATCTACCTTAATTTTTCTTTTTTTTTAATAATATATATACTTTTTATTGCATTTTAGGTTTGGGGGTACATGTGAAGAACATGCAAGATTGTTGCATAGGTACACACATGGCAGTGTGATTTGCTGCCTTCCTCCCCATCACCTATATCTGGTATTTCTCCCCATGCTATCCCTCCCCAACTCCCCACCCCATGCTGTCCCTCCCCTTTTTCCCCCCAACAGACCCCAGTGTGAGATGCTTCCCTCCCTGTGTCCATGTGTTCTCATTGTTCAACACCCGCCTATGAGTGAGAATATGTGGTGTTTGATTTTCTGTTCTTGTGTCAGTTTGCTGAGAATGATGGTTTCCAGGTTC